>PVIJ01001907.1:46350-179094 GCA_004024925.1 Scalopus aquaticus
GGGAGGGAGGGGGAGAGAGAGAGAGAGAGAGAGAGAGAGAGAGAGAGAGAGAGAGAGAGAGAGATATGCAGAATCAGAAAATGTGCAGAGAAGGGCAAAAGAAAGTCTTACTTGCTAGAAAAGTTTAAATCTTACATACTAGTGATGGGAGAAGAAAGGAGGAAATAAGCTGCATGGTAAAGTAGAAGCTATTTCTTGATGGAGGGGAGTGTGGTGTTTGAGGCTCCATAGAATTAGGGTGTGAGAGAAGGTTTATTTTGCCTATAGGGGATGCACTTTTTAAAATGTAGCACCACTCCCTGACCAAACACATGGGTCATGGCCTGCAGAGGGTCACGGAAATGGGGTCTCAGAGGAGACCGAGAGCAGTTCTGAGACTGAGACCAGGAGGTCTGGGGAAATGGCCAGGAGGCACTAGCTTTTAAATTGGGCCTAAAAGAATGGACAACTTTTGTTATATGGTAAAAAAATGTCTATAGAGTGTCTGTGCTCTGGTTAGAGGGTGTTTTTTGAGTAAAGTAGCCGAGTGGAACCAAGTCTTGGGGAAATACAGTTGCAGGTAGTATGAGTTTTATAGGGCAGTAATGAGATAAGACCAGAGAAGCTAGTTGAGGTCAGAAATCAGTGAACCACCTTCCACTGCACACTGATTTGTCAGGATAATTTCTTCACTTGATTTGATGATGGGGCGGCCTAAGCTATTAGTTTGGGTTTTTGTGATTGTGAGAAAGAGACATACTCAGATTAAGGGGCATTATCTTTTTCCCACTCCATGTGGGCCTGTTTGCTTGGTGATTCCAAGGAACCTGCAGTTTTGAGGAAGATGGGTCCTCTCATCTTCCTAGAATCGTCAGATAGCCACCCCCCCCCCCCCAACTGTGTCTGCCACCTGGACAGCTGTCACCTGAGTGAGTGGTCCGGGACAGAGAGGCTTCTGGAGATGATTTATTGCAGCAGCAGTGGTGGCATTGGCCTCCCCAGGTAGCTGTTCTAGCTGCAAGCCAGTTGTCAGCCTTCCTGGACATATGTGCTTAGTCCCTGCTCCTTTGGAAGCCTAGTGCCCCAGCCACTTCTTCCCTCTCTTTCCCACTATGTTAAATTTCCAATAAATCCCATTTATCTTGAATCTTTGAAATTACGTTTCTGGTCTTTGCAACCAAGAACTTCAAGTGGCCCTTGGGCCCTAAGCTTTGCTTAGTCATTTTGTGAGCCAAGCACCTGCTCAAAGACAAAAAGCTCAAAGGCGCTTCTCTGCAGAAAGCACCTGCTTCAGAGCTCAGAATGTTGGCAGGGTCACCGAGGTCTGCCTTTGCATCTGTTTGTCCACCTTGCTATATGACCTCCCGTGGAGCAAGGGCAGAATTAATCATGTTTTTCCAGATATCAGTATGGGAAGTCCTGGGAGGTTAAACGACTAGCTCAAGGCACCAGAGCCAGTCAGTTCTTAATCCAAGATTAACATCAAATGTCTGCTTTACAGGTGTGTGTACAGAAAGTTCAGACTGTAGCATCCCACATTTGCTTGTTAAGAATATAAGGTCCTTCACTCCTTCATTAGGTGTCTTTAAAGGAATTAATCTGCTTCATTCCAAAGAAAATGGCCAGCGAGCTGCCTGGAATCCTCTCAGGCTTTTCCTTGTCAGGTCAGGAGTTGCTGTAAACTCCCTTTAGCAGGTTTGTTTTTCCTGGAACCCAGAAGGTACCTGATGCTCCCTGACATCTGGTCCTAATTACTCTCTTGCTGGGCAGAGTGACCATTGCTTGCCTCAGGACACAGCTCAGGACACAGAAGGAAAAGCCTAGTGACAAACCTTTGGCTAATTCTCTATTGGTGTTTGACTCCTGACCCCACTGCACCCCAAATCAAAGTGATGTCAGTTGTCTGGAGCACACTGAAAATTCCTTTTTTTTCCCCAAAGATTTATTTATGCATATAAGAACTGGGGTGTAGGCCAGAGGTACGAGGGGGTGGAGAGTTGAGAGGATTCACCAGAGACAGAGTGTGGAGCAAAACAGGTGGATCTACTGAAATGCACTGCTGAGGGGAGCAGGGGGCAAGGCAGGAGAGGTCTGCTGCACCATGTGGGTCAGCTCCTTGGCTGGGGAGCAAGTTCATGCTGTAGTGGCTGCGGATAGCTTCATAGTGCCGAGATTTAACCCCTTGCATCACCAGAGAGACCCTAGGACTTCATGTTTCTTAAGGCAATTAGCAAGTATGACTGAAATGAATTAATTCCCGCTCACCATGCCAAAAGGTACTTGTAGAACAAAGTAAATTAGCGGTAATTTTACTTCTTCCTTTCCATTCTGGCTGTCTTTTATTTAATTTTCATGACTAATTGCCCTGGCAAGTACTTCAAGGTGTTGAAGAGAAATGGCGAGAGAGAACACACTTGTGTTATTCCTGATTTAGGAGAAAGCAGTGAATCTTTCATTACTAAATAGAATTAACAAACTTTTTTTTTTAAGATTTATTTTTATTTATTTATGCATAGAAGAACTAGGGTATAAGCCAGAGGTGTGGGGTGAGAGGATTCACCAGAAACAGAGTTGGGAGCAGCAGGTGAGGTAGGAGAGGTCTGTTGCGCCATGTGGGAAGCTCCCTGGCTGGGGACTGAACTCGTGCTGCAGTGACTGCAGATAGCTTTATAGGCTGAGACTTAACCCGTTGTACCACCAGGGAAGCCCTGAAAATGCCTTTCTTGTTATTAGCTGACGTTCATTTTTGTTTCCTGACATCAAAGGAATCATACTCATTGTCAAAAAATGGTGAACTTCAGACGAACATGCAGAAGACAATCACTGATAATTCTACCATTCAGAAAGAACCATCTGTGGTGTCCTTCTGGTTGCTTTTTTGCATACAGGACATACAAACACAAATATGTTTGTTTGCATACGTATGTATATACACACATATATACCATGAAAATATATATGTAATATACACATATATAATGTACTATAAAATAATTTCCATAGAATTCTGCTTTTATTTTGTAGTTTTCTTTTACTCAGCATCATATCAGACATATCCCTTCATGAGTTTCAGTGGGGGTATAATATTTTCATCATAAAGATACAGCATAATTTTTTAAAAAATGCCATATTGTTAAGCATTTAAGTTGCCCTTTTTTTGCTACGTAAATAATATTGCTCTTGCATGTTTGTATTTCATTTAGATAAACTCTCAGAAGTGGAATTGCTGGGTCCATGAGAAATGCTCAAGGAATCGATTTAGCTTCCTAATTAGGTTCCCTGATCTTCTTTTAAAATTGCTTCGCAGTTTAAGAAGTGTCTTAGCCTGCTCAGGCTGCTGTGACAGTACCAGAGACTGGGGGGTTATAAAGCACGTGCATTTGTTCTGGAGTCTGAGATCAGAGTGCCAATGCCATTGGCTGCAGGCCCTCCTCTGGGTTACAGACTTCTTGTGTCCTCCGTGGTGGAAGGGCCCTCTATGAGGCCTCTTTTAAAATGGCACTGAGCCTGTTCATGAAGGTTCCACCCTGTCACCCCTATTATCTCCCAAAGGAACTGCCCCTAATGCTGTCACATTGGGAATTAGGCTTTAGCATATACATTTTAGGGAAGCACAAATGTTCAGACCATAACAACCAGTGATGACAAGAGGATGTGATAGGCATGAGAGAGGGCTTAGCCATAGAGAACTCATAGAGAACTGGGTCATGACAAAGACTCAGGGCTTTACAAAATTAGCCGTGGAGCCCATGGAAGGAGGTTTTCAGACCCTAATAGAACCTAATGGTGGATTGGAGATGATAGTAAAGCACTTTGAAAGCAAGGGACTCCCACAGATGGCTTATGAGAGGTTCTGACACTCCTCAATTCTTAGATAATAGCAGTAATGTTCTTATCTATGCTCAGCTGCTCAAAGCACCCACCCACTTGTGCTCTCTAGCATTTGGCTCACTTGCTAAGCTCATACCATTAACTCCACAATCTCTGTAGAGAAATAGACCACAGGGTATTCCAAGCATTTGTCGTGCTGATGACTTGGGGTTGAAACCATGGAATTCAGGATACTGCCTGAGGGAGTAAGGCAGCTAGAGGCCATGTGGCTCAATTTTGTTCAAAATTTCCATTTATCTGTCTACTGGCTAGTATGTGGGTGCTTCTGTCTACTTGTGTGGTACTCAATGAACAATAATACCCCTAAGTTTCCTATGAAAAATACTTAAAATTTTTGATCATTGCTCTTCCTATAATATCTGTCATAGTATGGATTTTATAGAGACAAAGTTTCAGATGTTAAGTGGCATCTTGGGAGTTGCAAGAGAAATGGGTAGATAGAAGGAAGTGATACTCAGAAGGCACATAGCTGGCTGCACCTTAACCCCCTGGGCAAAATCTGAATTATCCTGTCTGAAAAGTGAACACTAACATGGGAACGGCTTGCAAGACATTTAATGGGGCAAACATCTATGAAAGAATCAAGGGAGTGTGAGGGGTGAGCAGGAGTGTGAGGTGGGAGCAGGAGTGGGAGAGGGGGACTCTCAGACCACATGGTCGTTCTGACCCTCGTGAAGGTCGAGAGGGAAGGATAACTGTGAAAAGAGCCACAGACCACGGAACAGTTCCGAGAAAATCTCAACCAGGCCAAAAGAGTCCCCAGGCAGAAGGAGGCAGTTCAGGCAGAAATGGGCTCACACTGGCACCGATGCCATACTTCTTTGGCAGGGAGAAGTCCAGGCAGAGAGGAGGGTCTTGATTGGGGCAAAATTTCCATACTAGTTTGCTGACCACTCCCTTTCATTTCCGTTTGCTGGTTTATCTTTCTTTTCCAGATCTGTACATGTGGGACTTTATGTGCTATCTTTTCTTTTTTCTATCTATCCCCACTCCCTAAGTTTGCTGTTAGAGTCAGGACTTCAAGCACCATTTATAAACTTATGACCTTCAATTCTAGATGCAAATCTCCATTTCAGATCTTGTATCTAGAGCTCACTCACACATGCACTATGTGGGTATCTTAGGCATCCCGAAGTCAGTGAGTCCAAAATGGACTTAAATTATAACTCAGATTGTATGTTTTCCTCCTCTGTGCGTCTAATGCCTACTCTACGCGAATGTGAATTTCCATAAAGACAGAGGTTTTACCTCTTTTCTCATGCCCTAGTCCCAAGAATAACACATAGTAGTTTCTCTATTTTTTTAAAGATTGATTTATTTATGCATACAAGCTGGGGTGTAGGCCACAGGTGTGGAGTGGTGAGGGGATTCATCAGAGACAGAGTGGGGAGCAGAACAGGCAGATCAACTGAAGTACACTGCTGAGGGGAGCAGCAGGAGAGGCAGGAGAGTTCTGCTGTGCCATGTGGGAATCTCCCTGGCTGGGTATCAAACTCGTGCTGCAGTGGCTGCTGATAGCTTCATAGTGCTGCGCTTAACCCATTGTGCCAACAGGGAGGGCCTCTCTCTATATTTTTAAATGATTAAGGGATAGTTCCTAACCCTTGGGGCAGATAAACTTTTGGGAGATTGACAACAGTCTGGGCTAAAGCTGTGAAACAACTCAGTCTGTCTAAAGATCACATAGTAGTTGTATCCCTGACTTGCTCTCATGAGCTAAGTGAGTGGACTGAGACAATTTTTATTCAATGAGGAAGGGTGAAGAGTTAGTACAAAACTCAGAGGCGGGAAAGAGTTCCGTGCTTTAAAGAGCACACATTGACTTAGAAGAGATAACAAGACCACCATCCTAGCAGAGAAAAGTTCAGTGATCACAATTAATCCTATCTTATTAATGTATTGTACTAAATATTTCACATAAATCATCGCTTGTATTAGCACAACAGCCATGTGAAAGTGATACTAACCTCTTTGTTTTAGCTGGGAAAATGAGGGCTCTGTGAACTTAGGAAAATACCTTAAATAAAAGAATCTGGAATCAAATAGAGATTTCTTACCCCAGGTTCCTTTTTCCTCTTATGTTACCTTCTAGGATATAATGACAATTCAGGGGATTAATCTGAAATATTTTTAATCCTGAAAGTGAGACTTGGTCTATTCATGATGAACTAGTTCCCAGGGGTGGGAGTGGGGTGGTGAATGAAAAGGTGCAGCATTTTGGTCCCCCTTTTCCCATTTTAAGAGATTTATTATTATTTTATTGAGGCAACATTGGTTTGCAACACTATATCATTTAGGGTATAGGTTCACACCTCCTCAGATATATATCACCACACTATTCCTGTTGGGGGGAAGGAGGCCCTGAACAAACTCCACAAATGCAGCTTTTATGGACCCCACCCCCACGGCAGACTAAAGAGATCCAAGACGCCAAGAACTGCAATCCCATAATGTCATCATCACTGAAGGGAGGATGCTGGGAACTGAGGGTGGAATTAAGCAGCCAGGTTTGGTATATAAGCAGATATGTGGGCCTTGGGTGTCCTTGGCTTTTTGCCAGTCTTCAGTGCGCTGTTGGGTTTCCAGCTCAGCAGCACTGGTAGGACACATTGACCAATTTATCTCCCTCTTTTTCTCCCTGATTTACTTATTTCTTCATTTCCCCTTCTTTTGTAAATAAACCTTTTATTAACCTGTTTGTGTGTGCCTGCAATTGAGTCTTATTATAAGTCCTTTTTAAGCCTGCGGGTGAGGACCCATAGTCAGGCACCCCATTACATATTGGGGTTGCCCTGTAACAGTCACAACACCAAAGATCCCATAGTCCTTTGCCCTAGACCATGGGGCCTTTACCCCTTTTGTCCTTACTGTCCCTGCATCCCCTTTATAGCCTCAATTCCGCAGTCATATTTTTAGGGTTTGTTTTGGTTTACTTTGGTCAGTTCCTTTGTTTTTTCCCCTCTCTATATATTACACGTATAAGTGAAATCATCCAGTATTTATTTTTCCTTCTGACTTATTAGCTTAGTATAATCCCCTCAAATTACATCCATGTTTTCCCAAATGCCACAGTTTTTATCGCTGAATAGTATTTGTGTATATATCACAAATATATTAAAAAGCTGTTTAATCTACTACTTTTTAATCTACTACTCTATGGATGGACATATAGGTTGTTTCCATAACTTGGTTATGAATGGTGCTGTGAAGAACATAGGCATGCCTATGTCCCTTCAAATTAGTGTTTTTGTATTTTTGCATAGATGCCTAAGAGTGAGATTGCTGGCTTATATGGTAGATCTATTTTTAATATTTTGAGAAGTCTCCATATTGTTTTCCATAGGGGTTAGACCAGTTTACATTCTCAGCAAGAGTGGTAGGGTTCAGTTTTTCTCCACACCCTCCCCCAACATGTGTTTTATTGTTTGTTATGTTATGTTTTTGATATGGACCATTCTCCCTAGAGAGAGTAGCTACCTTATTGTGGTTTTGGTTTGCATTTCTCTGATGATTAGATCCGCTTAGGTTCTTTAAAGCAAGATGAGACCAAGTAAAAAATGTGGGTCTTGGAACAATTTTCTGTGGTGAGAAGGCCTGAATGGACTGACAGTGGAATTTGGTGTCCCTTTGCTTGAAAAGTCCCATCTAAAAATCTACAATATAGTAGATTCTGTGGAGATTTTTAATGGCCTGAAGAACAATTTACATGGAGTGATGGAAGCAAAAACAATATGGAAATGGTTTAGGAAGAGCCTTGGAGGAAAGAAAACAGATAGTGAGCAAACAACTTACATGAATAATTTGACCTTCACTGTTAAAAAAAAGACACAACTTGGGGCCTCCCCTGCGGCGCAGCGGTTGGGTGCTGCGCTGTGGAGCTGTCGGCAGCGGCGACGCGAGTTCGACGCCCGGCCGGGGAGAATCCCACATGGCGCGGCAGACCTCTCCTGCCTCGCCCGCTGCTCCCCTCAGCAGTGTATTTCTGATCTGCCTGTTCTGCTCCCCGCTCTGTCTCTGGTGAGCCCTCTCACCGCCCCATGCCTCTGGCCTGTACCCCAGCTTGTATGTATAAAAAAAAAAATTAAAAAAAAAAAAGACACAACTTGACATGTTTTCCTAGTAGTGAATAAATCCTGTCATCAGCATACTTAATATATTAGAGTATTAGAGAGGAGCAGCATGGTGAGAACTACATTAGAAATCATACACTAATCAGATCTATTTTGAAATTTACCATGTTTGTGGTTTTGTGCAAGTCATTTCCCATTTTATTTTCATTTAAATTTTTTTTTAATTTATTAAAATAATTTTTATTGCAGTCACATTAGCTTACTTTGTTGCTTTAATATTTCAGAAGTTTGGATCCACCCTTTCACATTTGTTTACATTGGTTTACAACATTGAATGTCTTCTAAGGCTTAGGTCTCACCTCCTCTGATCAAGCGACCACACTACACTTCTACACCAAAGCACCCACAACCATTTCCCTTTTTCTTTAATCCCTTATCTACACAGTGATGATCTTTCCAACTATATTCATCTATGGTTCAGTAATTCCCCAAGGAAATTGCCTTGAAGTTACTCAAGTAAAATCTAATTTTCTTCTCATATGTTCTATTATTGCCAATCTACTTAATAAGAATGTAAGTTTTAGAATATTCTATTATCCTTCTGTTAGGATTATTTTTATCTGCTCATGAAATATTTTCTACAGTGGATCTAGAGTATTTGATCAATTAACTCCCTTACTCCTGTTGGATCTGACCTGTTAGCTATCATTAATGTGTGTGTGTGAACTGGTCAACATGTTATATCTACATGAGGACTTATATTTCAAGTTACCATTAACCAATTATAAGATAATTGTGGACATTGATACTAAAGTTGAAATTTATCATATCCCATTTTGTTTTGTTAGAAAATTTGCTAATAGCTCAAAAAAAATCAAAGTCTTTTTAAATATTGCATGCTGCCTTGTGACTTCTGACTCTTAATGTGATGGGTATTTGAAAGTTTGGTCAGGGTTATGTTTGTTTATACTTTTCAGCATAACATGAATAAAGTTTAGCAAGCCATGGTCTTTGGACTAGAAGCACATAATTCTTGATCTTGGTTTTGCATCTGCTAGTGCTGGGACTTTCTGCTAGCTATGATGCCTTTCTAAGCCTCATTTTCCTTTTCTGTAAAACAAGAGACTCTGATTTTTATAAGAACTAAAGAAGATGTGCTTTGAAATATTAAGCATAGTATGTAACTAAGTACATGTTCAGGAATTTGTTGTTATTCTGACTAAGCATCTCCCCAAAATTTAAAAGGAGAAGAAAATGTTATGATAAGGTACTTGTAGCTTTAAGGAGTTTATTCTCCTGAGAAGATCTGACATGTAGAGTACAAAAGAATTTATAAAGTCTGTTTGGCAATATAAAGACCAAGACCTCTGTGAATACAAAAGAGGGGAGGGTTATGTCTAACATAAGAAGAACTTCCAATGAAGAAAGGTTCCTGATAAATCTGATATTCTTGAGAGAGTTAGGATTTTGTCTGGTGGGGAAGGAGAGTGAAGGTAAAAGGAGAAGAGGGCACACATGGACAGCGAGGCCGAGGGGGACATATTAAAGCTGATATCCAGATCGTAAATTTTGGGGGAATACGACAAATTTTGAAGACAGGTGTTGGTAGGAAGTGACTTATGAGGAGCTGAACCATCTTGTGGAGAGCGGGCCCAGGCAGTTACAGGGGATTGAATAAAGTTGGCTAAACTGGAGTTGTGATTAGAAGGGTGGGGACTGTAGAAACTACCTTGTCTGCTAAGTGGAGCAGCTCTGCTTAGCTTTTACCAGTCATTACCAAGGAAGAATTTATATCTAATTGTACCAGATCCTTCCATTTTCAAGAGAAACTTGAACATTTGAAATTTTAAAGTAATTTGTCCTGTTTTATTTTAGATTTGATTATTTTTAAACACTCACTGAGTCAAACAAAACAAGGGACTGAGAATTGAAAACTTAGGATGCATTTGTAATTTTCCTGATTGTCTCACTCTCATCCATATGTGTGTTTAAGTGACTAACGTTTCCATTTAGCACTTATGTGTACTTTTTTTCAGTTGCTTTAAGATGAATATTATGCACTTACTGATTCTGTTAGCACAAATCTCAAGTAAATAGTCCATTTGTATCTCTTTACGTGCAAAATATTAACCTCAAGAGATCTTAAAAAGTATTCCATATATCCAAAATATGGACTTTGAAATGAATGGGTGGGTTTTCAGACTGGTTGATGTGTGTGTGTGTGTGTGTGTGTGTGTGTGTGTGTGTGTGTGTACACGTGAGCGTGCGTGTGTGCAAGTGTGTTAGGTGGTTAGGTGTTACTCCCTTCCCTCCCACCCTCCATTATATGGTTATTATGTAGTTTCAGGTGTAAGAATAAATGTGGACAGATGCATATTTGAATAGACTGAACTTTCTGGGTCTTGAAGTGTAAATTGTAAAAGTCTAGGTAAGAGCCCCCCAAAAGGAACAAGATCTGGGAAGAGAACTTTTATTTCTATAGTAAGCTCGTTTGTCAAGCCAGTCATAAAAAAACCTGTATCTTCTGTATGGGGTTGTGATGTTAGTTCACTTGACTGTATTTTAACCAATATATTCTAAGCAGTACTGAGAAAAAAATGTACTGTTGGAAGGTAGAATGGAGGTATCATTTACCTAAATTTAAGCAGAACACTTAATGTAGCTTTCACATGAAATCTATGCAAAATTGGTCTTTACATAGCAACCTTTGATGTTTCTGAAATGATAGAATAAAATTTTGGTGGAAATATAATCTGTAAAGGTTTGGAAAAATAAGTATACGTATCTTATTACCGAGAGGAAGTTAATGGCAGAGAGCAGGGTTTGAAACATAATTCTGAAGTAAAAGGGATCAATTAATTCTCCTCCCAAACATTCCATCTTCCCAGTGTGCTATTCACCTTGCAGCTGGTTGCCTGGTAACCTGGTGATTATCTGGGACAAGCATGGTACAGCAACAGGGAGGGAGCAGGTGACTGTGTATGTGACACCTGCTGCCTTCAGACTGAGGAGGCAGTAGTGGGTGATTCTCTGGTCTAAAAGGAAGTGGGTGCAGGCAAGGGATGCGGTGTAACAGATGGCAGTCTCACCTCAGTGACACCCTGTGTGGCTCTAAGGAAAGTTACCTGACCTCAGACAGTCTCTACATCATGGAGATAACCTTGGGACCTACTTCTCAAAGTTGTTGTGAATCGCGCCAGAGAGCATCATATTTCTGCATGTGCGGCACACAATTATGTTTAATGCTAGCAGCACTATCACAGTTCTGCAAGTAAAGAGTTCTTGCCGCTGTTGGGAAAACTAAAATTATTTGTTAATGGAAGATAAATAACTAATGATGATGATTTGTAAAACAGTGGGATTCATTAGTTAAAATGAAGAGAAACTGACTTGGTCAGTGAAAACCAAAAACAACTTATTGGAAGAATGTCTGTGGTGCACATTTTCAGTGGATGGCCCAACACCTTTATTTCCATTTATTGGAAAGTTGACGGGATGTGCTGTTTTGTTAGAACAGGTACTACTCACATCTCTCTTAAACTTGTCTTAATAGATACAGCATCTATGACATTTGCAAAGTGAGTAGAGCCCTTAGGATTAGGTAGTTTCCAGGCTGCACAACTGTTTGGATTCCTAGACACTTGAAGAGTCCTCTATATATGGGGAGGTCTGGTACTCTCTGAATGGGGACCTTGGTGCAAGGAAAGCTCTTTGCACCTTGAAAAGCTGGTCCTGAGCACACTGTTGGGAAATGTCGTGGTGAATGGAGCAGTAGAAGAGCCGTGTCTACCGATGCATATGGTTTTCTTCCCTTTTTGGCCATTTCTTTAATTTTATGGTGTGTTCACTGACACACATACCGCCTTATGTTGTACCCATACTTGCAATAAATTTTCCTCAAGAGCTGCCTTACTGAAAAATGTTCTAGGATGCAGAAAATGTTCTTGCATAGAGGGCACATAGTGTGGTGGCCTGAGGTGTGATTGCCAGGAAGAATTTAAGAGCACTAAATGCATTGTTTGGATTTGTTTTAGATGAAGAAAGTGTTTGTAAGAAATTGCTTCCCATGTTCAATAATTCAGCAAATTAGGAATATAAATATGCCAGATACTGGCCAGACTTTGGGGCTAATGTGATGAGCAAGATCAGTATAATTCTTGTCTTTACTGACTGTACACTGTGATGGAAAAGATAGACTCCTAGACTCTAACAATGAAGTATTATAAGTTCTGTGGTAGAAAAAATATAATTATGGAAATGAGTGGAAAGGAGAGAGGAGAGACGAGAGAGGAGAGACGAGGGAGGAGGAGGGGGAGAGAGAGAGAGAGAGAGAGAGAGAGAGAGAGAGAGAGAGAGAGAGAGAGAGAGAACACAAATGAGATCTCACTAGACATTTAACTCCTAAGTGAAGTTCTTTGCATTTGTCTTGATCAACAAATTGTTTCCTGGGTTGATTACCACCAGCAGCTTCATTTGGCAGGAAGATGAGCACACACCTTCAGTTGATGGGTAAGGATGTGCTGGCTGATGATGCTGAGCTGCTAGGGAACCTCGGGCTGGGGGCAGACTTGTGGAGGACAGAAGGGGGAGGTAGATTGCCCTGGGCGAGGTTGCTGTGTTAGCACAGGCATCCTAGGGTAGCACGATGACAGGTAGCAAGAGAGGAAGCCACACCAGAGAGGGGTGCCCTCCAATTCATAGCTAACAGCCAAGGGTAGTTTGTGGTTCATAGAGCAGGCATACTCACACCATGCACATGCATATTTACTCTGCAAGGGCTTCACATGGGGTCATTTTGATGGAGTCTGTGACAAGCTTTAGAACTTTAATTGCTGACTGGTTAGTATGCTGCCTCTTTTTAAGTTCTTTTCAAGTACTTACCTCAGTTGAAATAGTTAGCTATATATGTGATAGTCAAGTTTATTCCAGGGCCTCCCTGGTGGCACAATGGGTTAAGCGCAGCACTAGGAACCTATGCAGAGCCACTGCAGCACGAGTTCGAGACCCAGGCAGGGAGATTCCCACACGGTGCAGCAGACCTCTCCTGCTTCACTCGCTGTTCCCCTCAGCAGTCTACTTCAGTAGATCTACCTGTTCTGCCCCCACTGTCTCTGGTGAATCTCTCACCACCCCATACCTCTGACCCTCACCCTAGCTTGTATGCATAAATAAATAAATCTTTAAAAAAAATTAAAAAAACAGTTTATTCCAGACTGGAGGCATTTCACTTCACCACATGCACTGCCTGGAATACTCCCTCTTCTGATTGTTCCCTGTCAGCTTAACCGTCTGTTACTTAGGAAGCTTTTCTGGAGTTTCTATTTAAAGAAGCTAGTACAGAATTGCTTTTTGTCATATGACATAGTTTTATTATTTTGTAGCATGGATGAATTTGGGGACCTATATTAAAGCTTTTGTAACTTGGTTTTTTTAAATTGTATCCATCTCCCTTCTGGTCTGGAAGTTCTCAATCACTGCTTAGCACTCAGCCTAGAACATTCTCTGCTCTTATTTTGAGAATGAATATCCTGTCGTAGACACATCCCTAAGCCTGAAGTCCAGCACAGTAAGTCGACATAGAGGATTTTTTTAATGTGTAGATTTATGTAAGTGAAATACATTGAAGCTATAGAGTAACCAATACTGAACAATAACATTGCACCTTGTTGGAAAATACCGGTTTTCTCTTAATCAACTTTCAAATTAATCTAAAACCAGTGGCTATTTTTGTGTTTCGGTGTTCAGCTTGCATTTAAGCACATTCTTCATAAAATCAAGCATCCTGTCTCAGTGAAAGATTTCTCACATCTCTAAATTCCTAGAATGCCCTACTGATTCCTTGGGTGTAGCACTTAACCCCTCTCATCTTACATTACCATTATTTATGTTTGCCTTTGATTTTTCCTTTTAGACACTCAGCTCCTCAGGGCTGAGCCTCATTGCTGATTTATCTGAGTCAGAGCCATTCACTCAGCAAATATTTACTAACGACACTTTAAATATCAGGCACATTGATGTTTTGGAGAAAGAATTGTTGGCAACTGCCATCAACAAGGTACAAAGTATTTACTCTGGATTGTAGAGCTTATAATAAAACACAGTATCAGTGGCTTTCATTTCTTTTTTTTTGTTGTTATTTTTATTTGTCTTTTACATTACTGTGTATTCCCCATAGGTTTCCCACCACCAATTCACCCATGAACCATCACCACAGTCCCCTGTGCTTCCCTCTCCCCCGTTTTGAGCCCCAATCCTCCCCCCTCTCTTGCTGATTGTCACTCTTGTATTTGGTTCCCCTATATTCCTGTTACAAGTGAAACCACATTCGATATTTTTCTTTTTCTTTCTGGCTTATTTCACTGAGTATGATCCCCTCTAATTCCCCTCTAATTCCATCCATGTCGCTGCAAATTGCATGTGTTTATCTTTTTTGAATGCTGAATAGTATTCCATTGTGTATATGTACCACATCTTCTTGATCCAATCATCTATTTTTGGGCATCTGGGTTGTTTCCATACCTTAGCTATTGTAAACAATGCTGCAATAAACATATGGGTGCGTGTATCCTTTTGGACTAGTGTTTTAGTGTCCTTTGGGTAGATTCCCGAAAGAGGCATTGCCGGGTCATATGGAAGCTCCATTTCTAGCAGTTTGAGGAAACGCCACACAGCTTTCCATAGTGGTTGGACCAGTTTGCATTCCCACCAGCAGTGTAAGAAAGTTCCTTTTTCTCCACATCCTCGCCAACATTTGTTGTTGCCTGTTTTTTTTGATGAGCACCAGTCTCACTGGTGTGAGGTGGTATCTCACTGTGGTTTTGATTTGCCTTTCCCTGGATTATAAGTGATGTTGAACATTTTTTCATATACCTGTTGGCCATTTGCTTTTCTTTGGAGAAGTGTCTTATTAGCTCTTCTGCCCATTTTTTGACTGGATTGTTGACTTTGTTTTTGTTGAGTTGTGTGAGTTCCTTGTAAATTTTTGTTATTAGTCCTTTATCAGTTGTATTATGTGCAAAGATATTATCTCCCAATAGTAGGGTGTCTGTTTATTTTGGTTATTTTCTCCTTTGCTGTACAGAAGCTTTTTAGTTTAATGTAGTCCCAGCTGTTTATCTTTTCCTTTACTTCCTTTGCTTTGAGGGAAGTGTTTTTAAAGATTTTGCTAATATGTATGTCATGTAGAGTTTCGCCTATACTTAAAATTTTATAGTTTGAGGTCTTACCTCCAGGTCTTTTATCCATTTTGAGTTGGTTTTTGTGCATAGTGTGAGGTAATAGTCTAGCTTCATTTTTTTTGCATGTAGCAGTCCAGTTTTCCCAACACCATTTATTGAACAAGTTAACCTTGTTCCATTGCATATTCTTTGCTCCTTTGTTGAAGATTAGTTGTCTATAAATATGTGTATTTATTTCTGGGTTTTCTGTTCTATTCCATTGGTCTGTGTGTCTGTTTTTCTTTCAGTACCATGCTGTTTTAATTATTATGGCTTTGTAGTATAGTTTGAAATCAGGGAGTGTAATCCCTCCATTTATATTCTTTTTAGTCAGGAGAGCTTTAACTATTTAAGGTTTTTTTGGTTCCATATGAATTTCATCAATATCCATTCTATTTCTTTGAAGAATGTCATTGAGATTTTTATTAGAATAGCATTGAATCTGTAAATTGCTTTTGGTAGGATGGCCATTTTGATAATGTTAATTCTTCCAATCCAGAGCAGGGGATGTCTTTCCATTTTTTGGTGTCCTCCTATATTTCTTTTAACAGTGTCTTGTAGTTTTCTTTTATAAGTCCTTTACCCTTTTCATTGGGTTTATTCCCAGGTACTTGATTTTTTTGGTTTCAATTTTGAAGGGGATAATTCTCTTAATTTCTTCTTCTTCAGGCTGAGTGTCTGCATATAGCAAGGCTACTGATTTTTGTGCATTGATTTTGTATCCTGCTACGTTACTGCATTGGTCTACAGTTTTTTTTTTTTTTTAAAGATTTATTTATTTATACATACAAGCTGGGGCACAGGCCAGAGGTGGGGGCGGCGAAAGGGTTCACCAGAGACGGAGTGGGGAGCAGAACAGGCAGATGATGGAAATACACTGCTGAGGGGAGCAGTGGGCGAGGCAGGAGAGGTCTGTGACGCCATGTGGGAATCTCCTCGGCCAGGCATCGAACTCGTGTTGCCGCTGCCGACAGCTCCACAGTGCTGCGCTTAACCGCTGCGCCACCAGGGGGGCCCTGGTCTACAGTTTTGAGTAGTTTTTCTGTGGAGTTTTTAGGATTCTCTATGTATATAGTCATATCTTCTGCAAATAATGACAGGTTAATTTCTTCCTTCCCTATTTAGATTCCTTGTATGTCTTTCTCTTGTCTTACTGCTCTCGCTAGGACTTCCAGTATTATATTGAAAAGCAATGGTGAGAGTGGACATCCTTGTCTTGTTCCTGATTTTAGGGGAAAGGCTTTCAGCTTCTCACCATTGAGGATAATATTGGCGGTGGGTTTGTTGTATATGGCTTTTATTATATTGAGGTATGTTCCTTCCATCCCAAGGATTTCAAGGGCCTTTATCATAAATGGATGCTGCACTTTGTCGAATGCTTTCTCAGCATCTATTGATATGATCATATGGTTTTTATTTTTCTTTTTGTTGATGTGTTGGATTACATTGATTGATTTTCGGATGTTGAACCATCCTTGTGTCCCTGGAATAAATCCTATTTCGTCGTGGTGTATTATCTTTTGGATGCATTATTGGATCCTGTTGGCTAATATTTTGTTGAATATTTTTGCATCAGTGTTCATTAGAGAGATTGGTCTGTAGTTTTCTTGTGTTGTCTTTGTTTGGTTTTGGTATTAGTGTAATGTTGGCTTCATAGAATGTATTTGGCAGTATTCCTTCCTTCTCAATTTTTTGAAAGAGTTTTGTAAGATAGGGACTATTTCGTTTTTGAACGTTTGGTAGAATTTGTTTATGAAACTGTCTTGTCCTGGGCTTTTAGTTTTTGGGGAGGGTTTTGATTACTGTTACAATTTCACTGCTTGTGATTGGTCTGTTTAGATGTTCTGTTTCTTCTTTATCTAGTTTTGGGTGATTGTATAGTTCTAGGAATTTGTCCATTTCCTCTAAGTTGTTGAACTTGTTTCCATATAGCTGTTCATAATAATGTCTGATTATTCTTTTGATTTCTGCTGTGTCTGTTGTAATTTCTCCTCTTTCATTTATGATCCTACTTATTTGTGTTTTCTGCCATCTTGTCTTTGTAAGCCTGGGTAGAGGTTTGTCTATTTTTTTTTTTTTCAAAGAACAGCTTTTGGTTTCATTGATCTTCTGGATTGTTTTTTTGATTTCCATTTCATTTATTTCTGTTTTGGTCTTTATGATTTCCTTTCTTATGTTGGCCTTCGGGGTTTTTTATTGTTCATTTTCCAATTCTTTGAGATAGGAGATTAGATTGTTTCTTTGGGCTGTTTTTTGTTTCTTGATGTGAGCCTGTATTGCTATGTATTTCCCTCTTATTACTGCTTCTGCTGTGTCCCAAACAGTCTGGAATGTTGTGTCTTCTTTGTCATTCATTTCTAGGTATTTTTTAATTTCTTCTTTGATCTCCTCATAGTCCAGTGGTCTTCCAGCAGTGTGGGTTTCAATCTCCACGAAGTAAGAGTGTTCCTTTTTTTCTTTTCATGGTTTATTTCTAATTTGATTGCTTTATGATCGGAGAAGATAGTAGGTATGATTTTGATTTTAGTGTATCTGTTGAGGTTTTTTTTTTTGTGACCTAGTATGTGATCAATCTTGGAGTATGATCCGTGTGCATTTGAGAAAAATGTGTATTCAGATTTTTGGGGATGTTGTGCCCTATAGATATCTGTTAGGCCCATGTGGTGTAGGTCCTTATTTAGAACTTTAATGTCCTTGTTTATTTTTTTGTCTCATTGCTCTGCCCATTGGTGAAAGTGGGGTGTTCAGATCTCCTACTATATATGTATTTTCTCTGATGTCTGTTTTCAGGGATGATAATAATTGTCTTATATATTTTGGTGCTCCTTCATTTGGGGAGTATATGTTGATGAGGGTTATATCATCCTGCTGAATTGTCTCCTTTATCATTATGTAGTGACCATCTATGTCTCTTTTTACCTTTTTTTTAGTTTGAAGTCTATTTTATCTGATAGAAATATAGCTGTCCCTGTCTTCTTTTCTGGTCCGTTTGCTTGTAGGTTTGTTTTCCAGCCTTTTACTTTCAATCTGTGTTTATCTTTTGTAACTAAATGTGTTTCCTGTAGACAGCAGAAGGTTTTGTTGTTTTTTGATCCATCTTGCTGCTCTGTGCCTTTTTATTGATGAGTTTAGTCCATTTACATTTAGAGTTAATATTGATACTTTGGCATCTATATTTGCCATTCTATTTGTCTTTTTGTGCTTTTATTCTTTGTTTTATTCTGATCTTCTTTTTCATTCTTCTGTCAGTTTTGGCTTCAGGACTACTTGTAGTATTTTTTGGAGTGGGGGTTCAGTCATGATGAATTTCTGAAGTCCTTGTTTGTCTGGGAACGTTCTTATCCTTTCTTTATAGAGGAAGGAGATCTTTGCAGGGTAAAGTATTCTTGGTTGGCTTTTATTGTCTTGGAGTTTGTTGAATATGTCCCTCCATTCTCTTCTTGCCCGTAGCATTTCTTCGGAGAAGTCTGATGTCATCCTGATTGGTTTTCTTTTCTAAGTTATTTGTTTCCTCCCCCTTGACAGCTTCAATATTTTTTCCTTATCCTGTACTCGTGTGAGTTTTACTGTCATGTGCCTAGGTGCAGTTCTTCTAACATCATGGTACTTTGGAGTTCTTTTTGCTTCTTGTATATCTATTTTCATACTTGGGGAGTTTTCTTCTATCACCTCCTTAAATGTTTTCTCTGCTCCTTGGACCCTCTCCTCTCGTTCTGGGATTCCTATCACTCTTATATTTCCTTTCTTCATGGTGTCAGATAGTTCTTGAATTATTTTTTCATTTTTTCCCCTTCCTTCTTCTATTTCCTTTTCCTTTTTGATTCTTTTATTATCTGAATCTTCAAGATTGCTGATATGATCTTCCATGTGATCGATTCTGTTTTTATTGCTTTGCCCAGAGTTCTTTAGTTGTTCTATTAAACTCTTATTCTCCTTTAAGGTCTCGATTTCATTCTTCAGATTGTTAATTATTTTTTTCATTTCATTTTTCCCTTAAGTATGATGATTTTAAATTCTCTATCCGAGAGGCAGAGCTCTTCCATGTCATTAGTGTTGAGTTCTGATGCTTGATTTTCTTTTTGTGAAACAAATAACTTGTAAAGGAAAACCAATCAGGATGACATCAGACTTCTCTGAAGAAACGCTACGAGCAAGACGAGAATGGAGGGACGTATTTCTCCTGTGGGCTTGCTTGGTTGTTTGTATTTCTCTTTCTCCCTGTTTGTCTTCTGATTTGTTGTAATTGTTGGGAAATTGTGGCACTGGCACTGGCAGGCATCTCTTTGGGGTACTCCTTCCTGGATGTTGAGGGCTGATGGTCTAATCAATTCCAGTCCTGTTAGGCCAGACTACCACTGGATAGTGATGCTCTGGGTATGTTGTCTGTAGAGATCCTCTTCCTCTGTTTTAACTCCAGAGGTCCAGAAGGTTGTTGTGTGGTCCCAGGCTCCAACAATGGTGTGGAGGCTGTGCTTTACCTGGGATCGTGATAGTTGGTGGTCCCAGTGCCAGCTCTACTCTGTTCAGAGAACCCCAGCACTGAGCACTATGGCCGGTCTGCACTAGCTCCCTGCAGGCTATCCTGCCCAACCGGGACTCACCTTTTCAGTTTCAGTGGGTAACAATGGTATCTTCCCCAATTGCACCCGTGAGTGCTACTACTCAGAGCCAATACTGGCAGTGGTGATGGAGGTGGTGGTGTAGGCATGAGGCCAACTCCAGTGTGTGCTAGAGTCAGGTCCGAAAACCCAAGGCCAGAGGCCAGGGGCTTAACTTGCTCTGTGCAGGCTATCCCCCTGGCCTGGCACTCATGCTCTCAGTTGGATTGGGCGACATACAAGGGTCCTTTCCCCTAGGATGCCTGGGAGTCTGCTTCCCCGGGCAAGCCAGGGGGCCCAGCCAGAGATGGTGGCAGTGGTATAAGGGCAGTTGATCAATCCGGGCTCCCCTCAGGCCCTTGAAACCCCAGGCAGTTGCCTGGGGGTGTAATTTGCTCCCGGTGGCTAATCTCCCATCCAGGAACTCACCCAGTACAGATGGAGTGCAGATGGTTCCTTGTGTCCGAGAGTCTGCTTCCCCGAGCAAGCCTGGGGGCCCACCCAGCGATGGTGGCAGCGGTGTAGAGGAGGTCCATCAATCTGGGCTTTCCTCAGTCCCTAAAAACCCAGGGCAGTCGCCTGGGGGTGTAACTTGCTCCCAGTGGCTAAACTCCTGTTCGGGAACTCACCCAGTATCAGTTGGAGTGCACGAGTGGAGATGGTTCCTTCCCCTAGGGTGCCCGAGAGTCTGCTTCCCTGAGCAAGCCTGAGGGCCCAGCCGGCAATGGTGGCAGTGTGTGGAGGAGGTCTATCAATCTGGTCTCTCCTAGGTCCCTAAAAACCCTGGGCAATCGCCTGGGGGTGTAACTTGCTTCCAGCGGCTAAACTCCTGTCTGGGAACTCACCAGGTATCAGTTGTAGTGTGTGGGTGCAGACGGTTCCTTCCCCTAGGGCACCCGAGCGTCTGCTTCCTGACCAAGCCTGGGGGCCCAGCCAGTGATGGTGGCAGTGTATGTCAGTGGCTTTCATTTCATGAACATTTCAGCCAGTTTGACAAGATAATTACCTGAGCAGGTTGTGGTCAGTGTAACACAAGTTTTAGATTTCATGGATTATGGTTTTACTACTCAATCTATTGCTTGCTGGGTGTGTAACCTTAAGCTAATAATGCATCCTCTTGGAATTCTATGTCAGTTATTTATTACTGAAATAATGCCATGCGACAAACCATACCAAAACAGATTAAAGCAGAATCTATTTTGCTCTTTTCTGTGGATTGACTGGGTGGCTGGTCTGGGCCAGGTTAAGTAGTCTCATTTTGGCCAACTTCTGTTTCTGTGTTGAGCTGGGGAGTCAGCGATGAGGACCGATGGGTCTTGGACCACCTCACCTAGGACAGTGGTTCAGTTGTGTCACAGTCTATTGGCTGTAGCAAGTCACAAGGCCAGACCAGATTTATAGGGTAGGAATTCCATCTTTTGATGAAAATTCCTGCTAAATCACATTACATGAGGGTGGATACAATGTTTGACTATTTTTATACTTCATTTGCTACTGTCTCAGTCTACAAAACACACATGGTAATAATAGCCCTTACTTAACAGGTTTCTGAAAGTTACATGAGATAATGTGGAAAGACCTCGGTTGTTACTTAAGCCATTTTGCAAGTATGTTATTCTGTCAGTTATCCTCCACAATAACCAAATGCAGATTAATCTCCATCATACAAATGAAGAAACTCAAGAGAGGTTAAGTTACCTGTCTGATAACATTGGCAATCGCAGGGACAGGATTCAAACCAGTTTGCTTGGCTTCAATACTTATAGCAGAGACTTCCTAACTATTCACCAAATCTGTTTTTTTCTTTTCTGGATATATAAGTAGACTACATTTTTCTGACTCCTTTGCGGTAGGGGTGACAATGTGATAAGGTTGTAATCCACAAGCAGGGAGAAGTTTTGCTCCAGAAAGAGAGAATCCAGATCTCTCTATCTCCATATGAAAGGGAAATGCCTACAGATCACAATTAGTGATTTTGGATTTTATCAATAGTGTGAATAGCCAGTGAAGTGTTGGAGTGTCTTATAGCATAGCAAACTAACTACTACAGTTTAATTGTAACAGACTAGTTGTAACAAATTAATACAAGCTGTAACTAGTAGTACTATAGCAAATTACTTACAACAAACTAATCAACAGAGTTTGATTTCTAAAGCACTATTCCATATAATTTAGGAGAGTGTAAACTTTTTAGGCAGTATTGTGCATTCTATACTGTAGTCATTCTAACATTCATTGAGGAAATGAAGTGATCACAAAAACAAATACCAGCTCTCTGGTCCCTCAGTAGCATGAACCATTTGCTCTTTGTCTTCCCTCTCTCTGGCTTTGATTTCCCTCCTCTCCAGCTACTCAGAGAAACTTGTTCTTTCTGGTTGACTTTAATGGCTAAATGACCTCTAATCTGGGCCAGAAGATGAAATTCTCTGAATTGAGAACCATTGCCAGACTGTTTTATCTACGTAAGCAAAAAGCAAATAATATTTACAGGCAAAATGAAAAAAAAATATCTTGGTGGTCTTTTCTAGAGATTGCAAATGTTTGTTTCAGGACCTCTGCTGTCCAATTCTGAGGACATTATAAAGGATTCTATCACGGACATTTTTAGAGGATTGTGAAAATGGATTTTAAGTATTCTTTTGTAGAAAGAGAGTAGTTGAAATTTTTAAAAATGAAGGAAATTAGAAAGATGAAAAAAAAACCTAGTGAAAACAGACAAAATAAACCTTACTTGAAACCAAAGGGCATGAAATTTACCCTCCCACTGCCCAGCAAGAGGAGTTTATACTAATTGGCACAATTATAGAAACTCTAGTGAGACAATAGGGCTTTTCCATTGTGACAATTATATGAGACTTAAGCTGTTGTTATGACTCAAAAATTTTGCCCTCTGCCTTAGAACACCATGGAATCATAGAGAAGGCAACTGTATAAATTTGGAGCCATGGCAGAACTGTTGCTACTGCCTTAGAAGGAAAACAATTAGCAACACAGTGAAATCTCAGTGAAATAGAATCTAGCTTTAAAAATTGCCATGCCTGTTCAGTAGCCTCACTTTAAACGAAAGAATAATAATATAGGTAACCCTTAATGAGTACATTCTGTGTGCCAAGTACTCTGATCTGGCAAGAAAGCATCAAATAATAAAGTCAAGTTCATGTCAGAGATTGTGTGGAAATAAGTATTTTTTCATGAAGAGATTATTTTTGATTTTTTTTGGTCAGCTTATTTAAAACACAAATGAAATGACTGCTTTTATTTCAAAGACTGAAATTTTGAAATAGGCGAAGGTTTCCGCTTTCATCAATCTTCCATGTTCTCTACACTTGTACTAAGAAATAATTTCATAAAAATATTTACACTGAGATTAATTATTTACCCTGTCATTCATTTCATAGTCATTTATTCGTGTTCATATGTATTGGGTGGTGGTAGATGGATGGGGTTGATACGAAGTTAACTCAGACTTAATTGAAGTTTAATGCTCCACCTCTGAATGAATGACCTACTTTTCAAACACTTTGACAATATAGTAATTGAGGACTTAATTTCGGTCAGGTAATATGCTGAGCATTACCCTATTTATTAAAATAAGGTCCAGATAAATATTTCTATCCCATTTGGAAGCAAATCTTTTAAAAGATGTGCAGTTATCAGACCATTTGGGATAAAGGGACTAAACTTGAAGTCTTGCATTAAGTCTTGGTTATGGCATTCAGGCAAACATGTCACCTCTCCAAAGAGCAGTGGGTTCACTTGTTCAGTGGGAGTAATGATAATCTCCATTGAGGGCCAGTAAGATAAAATATGAGAAGCCCCGCCCCTGGCAAGTCATAAAACACAGGGCATACACTGATACTTAAATGAATCCCATACATTTACATGCACATCTAATTACCTCATCTAAAGGCAAGCCTGGTGGAAACAAACAGCATAACAGGGGGTAAGAAAACTTGAAAATATTTTGGCAAAGGTTCATGTCTAGGGACACTGTATGCCAGGCGTACAGTGCTCAGAATACAGTGGTGACCAAGAAAGCTGTGGTGCCTGAACTCAGCTGTGGTGCCTGAGAAAGTAGACAGGCCAGTGGTGACGATGCAACATGAGGTGTGTGACGGCAGGCAGCTGTGAGGATGCATACACGGGACTCGGGCAGCTCATCCTCAAGGGATGACTTGTGCTGGGCTCCTGGGTGAGCAGGATGAGGGAAGCAGGAGTGTTTCCCATTGGTTGCTACCATATTGCAATGACTAGGAAAAGAGTGTGGTATGTTCTAGCCATGAGAAGACAGTGGGGAAGGATCAGTGCTGACTCACGAAAACCTAACATAAGCCACAAGTGTGAGTTCTACAAATAAACATGACACAGACTGTCACAAATTTTCTAGTAGCTACATTTGAAAAAGTAAAAACTTATGTGAGACTTTACACTTCTTCACCTGAAACCCAGCTAAAGAGACCAAGTGGTCTTTGAGGTTTTTTAGCTCCAAAATTCTGTAAACCTTTATCTCAATGTAGCACTGCAAAAAAAGAGTCTCAACTTGAATTCTTACCTCAATACCTCAAGTTTATTTTTTCACTGTCGTCTTTTTGTTAACTCTGGAGGTATTTGGACATGCCTCTCACCCAGGCATGTTACTTGTTCTCACATAAATTTTTTCTTTAAAGCTCATTTCTCTTGGGTCATTCAGTAGGGCTTTGGTTTGACACCTATAATAGGTTTGACACCTGTTGTATGGTAAATTTCACCTGCTGATAATATAACAGGGTGGTCCCAGGAACAAGGGAGGTTCCAGGTTCTCTGACCCACCCAAGCGGGGGTGGACTTTAGCAGGGAGAAGAACCTGAAGAGGAGGCTAGAGAAGGAAGGAAGCAGGATAGAGAGCAAGAAGGAGACTTGTAGGAGGCACATGGAGCAGAGAGACATGTGAAGAAACTGTTGCTTCTTGGTCCTGGACTGGTTGAAGCAGATGTGGGGAGACACCCATGGGGAGGTTAACAATAGCAGCTTTTATCTTTGGTTTTACTCTTTTCCTCCTGTTTTTGGACCCTTTTCTATGGGTTCCCATGGGAAGGTGCTTTAGACTTAGAGCAGGCTTTCAGGCCTTGTTTTAGGCTAACCTTGTTTGGCTGGATATTTACCCACAATGGGATGGGTAACTTTGGGTGCTAGATTTGGAAACTATATTCTTTATCTTTTCTGTATTGCACACTAATTAGTATTAAATTTCCTTTCCATTAAAGGTCTTACATATTTTGTCTTGCTGGGGCAGATGGAAGAACCTATTTAGAGCAGACAGGTTTGGGGATTCTGGAGTGCCCCTCTCCCTGTCCTATAGCAATAGTAGTACCCATTTGTCCTTTGAGAATCATTGTTTTTCATCCTCAGTCCACGTAGTTTGGGTATGGCTGGCTATACTCCAAGTTCAGCTCTAGGTCTGCCTGGTGAATAGATGGGTATGGGTGTGTGGCTTGTCATATTAATTAGTTCCAATCAAAGCTCATTTGGGGAGAATTTTGAATGAGTTTTGAATGAGCTGTTGGGGCAGAAGTATTCTCTTTTTTACTGGTAAAATTACTGGTTGGGTAGAATATGGAATTGGTGTGACAGTAACATTCTTGTTACCATGAGGGGAGAGCTTGCTTGAGAGTGGAGGAAACACAGATTATAGAAATAGAATCTTGGGGGGTGGGGCTTTTTTGTGTCCCTGGATCCAATTATACCTGAAGTCAAAAGATCCACTCTTAAAAGTTCCTGTTTGTTTTTTAAGCTAACGTCTCTTTGAATTGACAGTCTCTGCTATTTGCTTGAAAAGATTACTGGCTAAAAATGTACAATGGCATTATTGTTAACTGTTGCATTGACAACACTACATTGATAAAGAAATGGGAGTTATGGAGCAAGCTGTACAATGCAGGATGCTGCTCAAAGAGCAAGATCCTGGCCTTTTTATTGATAGAAGAATTATACAGCATCGGTTGTATGGGGAAAGAGGACAAAGAGAAAAGGGAGGAGTGAAATTAGAAAATATACTATGTCATCTATAGTTTCAGGGGTCATGAGTCTGCCCCCAAGGCCCTTCTCATCTGCTTGATGATGTGGTATTGTGTTTGAAATCAAGCCCTAATCCCCAGTCAAGGTTTCCATCATCTCAACAAGATGTTCCACTAATCAGCTTCTGGGGTCCCTTGTTATATGTCAGTCAGCGCCCCACCCCGGGCATTCCTGTTCATACCTCACAAGGCATATACTTCCCAGGGTGATCAAGCTTTCTGCTCTTGATTGACTTGAAAAGCACCTTGTAGAGTTCAGCTCCTATAACTGATTGATTGGTCAGTTCTGACCTTGTATAGGAACGCAGAACTGTGGGTAACAAAAATGGTGGCCGAACAGGCTGCTTAGGATTAGCAGATGCACTGTTAACCTTAACATAGTTGTACAAAGTAGATCCCAAAATTGTAAGAAAAGTTTGTTAAATAGAAAATTATAATATATGAAAATATATTTCTTCCAATGGGATAATTTTCAATTATAACATTTGTTATTTTTAGTCAACAAATTTTTATTGAAAATATACTTTCAAGTGCTGTGCTCTGCTATATATTACATTATACCAATTATTAATTGTACTTAGCATTTTCTGTGATTTTTCAGTGGGCAGAATATTCCTGATCCTCAAATAAAACAAATACTTTTGGAATAAAAATAGAAGCACGATCTTTTTGTTTGAAAGTGTTTCGTTCTTTTGAAAGTTACGTAAGTCTCATGTTCTTTCAGAAGAACAATTAATTCTCCCAAACTCCTCTTTTTCTACCCCTTTCACATATGTCCCATATTAATTTTCCTCAATTTTCTGACTATAATTTTGAAGCACTTTAGAATTAATTGCCTCCAAAATTATGACTAGAATAAATGGGCAGCTCAAGAATAAGTCCACATCTACACTTTATCCTAGTGATTATTTGAAATGAAAATCCTGGGGTCCTTTTGCTAGAGATACTAAATTGGAATATTTTGGAGAGAGTCCTAGAATTTGCATTTTAACTAGCACTATAATGCACAGAAAAGTTTCGGAATTACATGATTGCTTTAGGAGAAGATTCCACAAACTCTCCAGGATATAGTGAAGTCATGGGTTGGCTTTGAGACCTAGATTATCTGCTTTTAAATGTTATTTATCTGCTTTAGCCTATGTGATAGCAAATATTGTTTTTAATTATCATAAACATTTAACATGGAAAAAATACTCTCTAAATATCATCCACATATTGGTGTGTGAGCAGAATATTATCAATTATATGTAAACACTATACATCATCATGTCTATTTAATAAATTTAATTACAGAGTTTAACTCTGTCTAGTCAGGGATTATTTGAACAATATTAACCTAAATTGGGAAAGTTGGGCTAATATTACAGCTTTAAAAAAAATAAGGCTTGCTTCTAATCTCAGTTCTTAAATAATTTTTCAAATTCTTAAAATCTTTTGGTCAAATTTTTTTTTTTACATTAACTGCAGTTGGGATTCAGATATGTTTTAAAACCTTACTTTGCCTTGTAAAAATATTACAATCCGTTATCAATCCAACCTTACCATACTTCATCCATGTATGAGAATGAAATCTTGCAATATAGGCATAGTGACCTAAAGCTGGGATTTAGAGAGAAGGACCAAAATTAAAGTTCAGATTACAGTGATGCTTAGGATACTTCTTTTGCAGTTTCTTAAACAATGTGCAAATATTATTGTGCTTACAATACTTCCTGGGACCTGGTAATGTTCTTGAATGGTTTATAAACTTGTGTGGAATGCTAAAGCTACATAAAGCAACTGGGAAATTTCTTTCTCAAGGGTTGTTAAACTATCACTCTAAATTTTGGCTGGCCTCCCTCCCTCCTCCCCTCCCTACCTTCCTCCTGTATCTAGCACTTGGGATGGAAGGTTGACTAAGCTACATGGCCCTTCTTATCTTTCAGTGACTTTATCTGTTCACTTGGTTGTGTGTGGAGGGATCTAGAACATAGTCTTTTTCAGTTTTCAGAAGAACAATGTTTTAGTTCCTGTGAATTACAGACTTACTAGTCTGCAAGATATTTCTTCTAAT
Organism: Scalopus aquaticus; assembly: GCA_004024925.1. Taxonomy (NCBI): domain Eukaryota; kingdom Metazoa; phylum Chordata; class Mammalia; order Eulipotyphla; family Talpidae; genus Scalopus; species Scalopus aquaticus. The sequence continues at coordinate 74,212 of PVIJ01001907.1, forward strand.
ACGCCTAACAACATTTTGTTTTATAAACTATAGTCCTGTATATCTCAGTCCAGTATCTTCCATGAATTACCCATAGGTTTTTTTTGTTCATTATGCTTACTACATTTTCTTGCAGACAGCCCTGTTATGGTTAGTACAACATGACTTGGTGTCTTATACTGAGAATGAATGCTTATACTGACCCCTAGGATAAGTTTAGGATCAAGAGGCCTGTCTGAGGGTTCAGCTGTTCCATGAACCACTAGTTGGTTTCCACTAGCCAACATGTGGAATTCTTATCAGTATTTTGGAAGGCAAATTGACCAGTTCAGGCAGTTGCTGGAACTTGTCTGCCATTCCAGAGCTGACACAGAGCTGTTCCAAGACTCGTAGCGCATGCCAAATGTTTGCATCCTGGTGGAAGGTCTGATAAATAGCCCTTAATTTCCTAGGTTTCTGTGTAGTGATGTTCTTACTGACAGAGATACAGTTTCAGGGCATGGCACCTAAGAGGGTCAAATCAGTTTTTCTGGTTCTAAAACAAATAATAGAAAGAGAAAATTGATGATAATATTGAAGCTGTGAGGACACACTACAATTGACTTTAAATCAATGTTTTAACATTACGTAAGACTGATCATGTCGACATCCTACATTGTTATTTCTGTATTCTCTGGTTTTAGGGAAACAGATTGATTAGGCTGTTAATTCTTGTCGTTCCTTAATATTATTATAGGTCTTGAGTTTTATCCTGCTTGTGTAGGTACTGGGCTTGAACTGGATGCTTTACTTTGCCAATAATGTTGGGGTGAAGTTTATGTAAGCTTCTATGTTAGTGGAGCCAGAAACATTATTTCTCACTCTCAGACAAAGGTGGCTTCCAGAGACCTAGTTATGACTTGACCCCTGGTAATGGCAGCAAACTAAGAAAACTGATATAAATATACTTACACTTACACATTATTTTGCACTCCACACTATATTGTCATACACATTTTAATACCAGGTTTTTGAAGCTACCCATAGGGTGGTTATTGTAAAATAACAGAAGAGAAAACTAAGTCTCAGCAAAAGACTTATTTAAGATTACGTGACTTGGAAGAGATAAACCTAATCTAAAACCTAATTTCTCTTGCTCCAATGTTTGTAGCACTGAGTGCCATTCAGAGATACAGTTGTTGCATCTTGTATACTCCAGATTTTCCCCTGTACTCTCATTTGATTTATTCAGTAATAAAGATGATGAAAATGCAGTGATGTTAGCTGTAATAATAATACTATTAGACATATAAGTTTAAGGGAAACCTAAATTGTACCCCACAAAACTGTGCCTGTATTTAGCAGTTTAAAGTATGTGCTCTGAGAGACCTGTGTTCAAATTCCAAGTCTGCTTAGTACTTGCAAATTGTTTGACCATGAGCAAGTGATTTAAAATCTCTAAGTCTTAGTTTCCACATCTGTTGAAAACAATAAGCACCTGTTGATATTGTTGGGATTAAATGGCATCAGCCACAAATTAATAAAAATGATATGATCATGCTGCTGACGCTTAAGATCCTTAGGTATCCTGCTAAGTGCCAGGTGTTTTACATGCACACGTGGAATCTTTTAATAAGCTCGTAATATTTGTGTTTTAATTCTCAATTTATACTATGGGAAATAAAGGCAACAGAATTTACGTGACTGACTCTAGATCAAATGGCTATCCACAGCCTGTGTTAGGATTTCAATCTGCATTGTCCTCGCTACAAGACCTGTGTTCTTTGTTTGTAAATGTTGCAAAGCATTATTTGAAAAAAGATGGAAACCTTCAAAGGATCCTGGACAGTGATGACCTGAAATCAATTATTAGTGAGTTTCCTCAAATCCATGACATTCCATGAGTACCAAATCCTTCTTGTAATTATGGTAGAATTTGCAAAGAGGTATGTGCAGTAACAGATATGCACATTGAATTTTAGCAGTCAGCACAGGCAGTTGGTTGCTGTGAGTGAAATGTTTCTCTTTGTGTTAATGAGTCTGTGTGTGTTAGTCTAGGTCCTTCACTGGAAAAAAGAAGTAGGTCGAATTCTAAAGAAACCATGTCCTGGAAAAAATAGTTTAAGGAAAACCTAAATTGTGCCCCACAAAACTGGCTGTATTTAGTAGACCAGAAAGTCGTCATTTAGGCTCATAATTAAGGAATGCTTTTGGAAGAACTTATACCTATAGTCTTATAATTTATCTTCTCTGTAAATCTGACAGATACTCAAGGAAACTCTTCCCCATTTTTCTGAACCGAGGAATCTGAGGCTCAGGGAAGTTAAGTGGACTACTGATGGTCACACAGCAATGGAATTGGATCCTATCTCCCAGATAATTTACCTTTGTGATCACGATGTCGTTTTTGGAGTTGATGGGTTTGAGAGCGGGTCCTTGGGTTCAGTCTGGGAAAGGTTTCACCAGAGCTCCCCTTCAGCGGCTCGCAGCGAGTTTCTCCACGTGACAGAGACTTAGTTATATTTAAAGAACAGGTTTATATAGGGAAAGGGACAGAGGAATAAGGGATGCTTGCATTGACACAAGTGGTCAGGAAGAGCTGCCCAGAAAGGTACAGGCTGCTAGGAGAGAGGCCTGCATGGTCGCAGGCAGGCGGGCAGCCTTGAGGAGAGCCGCCTCTGCTGGAGGAGGTCAGAGAAGAGAAGCCACGGCCTGGGACAGGTCAGGGGCCAGCAGGCAGGGACAGAGCTGGTGGGAAGGACACCTGGATTGGTGCAGGTGGGCAGGCCAGCTGCTGCCCAGAGCCAGTGCAGGGGCTGCATTGGTAGAGTCCTCTGTCAGTCAGGAGGGGCTCATCCTTGTGGATGGCTTGTCTGTAGCCGAAAGGGAACCAGCGATTCCACAATGGGCTCAATCGCTTTCTCTTTGCCTGCTGCTCAGTGTTAGGCCCTGGCTGCCTAGGGATTTTGGTTATCGCTGGGTTAATGGTCATGCAGATTCCTTCCAGCCCACCTCCTTGTGTGAGTCAGGTTCTAGTCTTGTGATTCCCCCTCCCTCCTTTTTATTAAATTTCTATCTCCTCTATCAATCCTGAAACAGGCACAAAGGGCTGGGATTGATTTTTCAGACTGATTAGATTTGTGGATGAAGTTCATGTCCCTTCATCCCCTACTCTCCATTTCTCTGGACATTAGAAAGTATTACAATAGAAAAGCTTTTTCCCCTTAGTTGTATCAATCTTTGATTTCATTAGTCTAAACTATGAGTTAGCACACTTAGGTTCTAGTTCAGCTTTGTCACACAAGAGCTTACAAACTAGGTCACTCAGCCTCACTGGGTCTGTGTTTCCTGTTGTGGAAAATGAGGATTCTAATGCTCATCCTCCTGCCCAATAGGACGTGAGAGCATCTCATCAGAGACTGAGGGTGACAGTGACATCAGTCTCCAAGTTAGGGATACGCTCTAGTCACTCAGCATGACCTCCTCTTTCTTAACTCTATTGTATACTCTGGTGATTTTCTTTTCAGAAATAGCCTTTCCCCCTGTTGTATGCAGTCTCAGGGAGGGGGATGGGTGCTGTGAATCAGGGTCTCTGCTTTTCTGCAGTGGCACTTGAAGGTCTTCTAGCGGCCATCGCAGGCTCCTTCCATCAGGGCCTCCTTCACCACGCGGCTGCAGCCAGGGGGCAGGGCAGGCCCCTCAGCCAGGTGGGCTCTTTCTTCTGCTACTGAATCCTTGACAGAGTGATAAAGGGAGATGAACCCAGATGACTCAAACATTTTGATGTCATTTTTCTGACGGATTTGAGAGCAGAGCGGTGTCCTTGGGTCCACTCTGGGAAAGGTTTCACCAGAGCTCCCTTCGGCGGCATGCGGCAAGTTTCTCCACAAGGCAAAGACTCAGTTGTAAAGAACAGGTTTATTAGGAAAAGGGACAAAGAAATATAGGACACTTGCACAGACACAAGCGGGCAGAAAGGGCTGCCCCTATGTGGGGGCAGGTTGGGTTTTTGTCCTCTTAATTCTCTAAGGAGAGGCTCATCTTCGAGGAAGGTTCCTGTTTGCTAGTTAACTAGAATTAGAAAAGAGACTTGAGATTCTAAAATGGGCTCAATCTTTGCCATCTAGCTCCTTCCTATGTTTTGTAATTTATGTGTTGGTGCCTAGGGATTGTGCTCATGGTTATGTTAATTCCTTCTACCCCCACTTCCTGGTCTGGTTTTACCCTTGAGTTAGAAAATGTAGTTATATTTCCTCCAACAATTTGATTCCATGGCAGTCCCTGCAGGAGACCGGGAAGTAACTCCTCTACCCAATAAGTCATTTGCTCTTCTGAAGGGAACTGCACCCTCTGACTTTCCCAGCAATTCTATGGGAATTCACTCTCCCACTAATTTCTGTATTACATGAGCTTAATTCAGCTAGAGCTGCATTCTCTTGCTCACGAGGAAGGAAGCCCAACTATTACATATACACCCCTTTACCTCATGTCCTTGTTTTCAAGATGCCCTAAATTTAATTTGCACCATTTATTCTTCAAGGAAAAAAGGAAACTGTGGTAGTACTACACTAAGTAGTTATTTTATTATTATATTAAACACCAGTAGACAAGATGTACCCTGATTCAAAAATCTGAAACATAGAGTGGAATGTGAAAAAAATGTTAGTGCTAAGGAAATATGGTACTTATGTTATCATCATCAATAAATCATAGCAGGATACTCATTATGAGGACTGAGTATTTGTGACTAGAACCCAGAAGACTCAGGGAATATGCCAGAGGAGTCCATTCTAAAATTCTTTTGATTGCTGAGAATTTCTTAATTTATTTCCCTTTTGGTGTGAGAAATCTGTAGTTTTGGCTGTCAGGTAATTTCCAGAAGTTGAAGGCAATTCTGGTTTACAGTGAGTGGGAGATTTGCAGGGAAATAGCAGTGCAGAATAGGCAGAGACTCTCCAAAGTTGTTTGGAATGTGTAGTTAATGGGAGGTTATCTTTGAGAGATATTTTTAAAGCTTCCTGCGTACAGTTGGTGAAAAATTAGCCTGGATGTGGGGGAGGAGCCTGTCAATTTGACTTCTCATCAAACTCAGTTAAACAGCTAATTCTTAGGTGTTTCTTTGTAATTTATTCCAAAAGCATGGAAGTCTGCATTGGCAGCCTTGATTAATAATGAAACCTGATTCCTGTAATGTAATCCTCATTGTTGCCTCAGTAGAATTATAAATTTACCTCTGGGTTAGGAGCAGGTGAGGGTGACAGTCAAGAAGTCACACTTTGGGGCTCTTTGAAGACAAAGAAATGCCCTGAAGAAACAATTTTCCAAGTTACTGTTTTGACTTGACAGTGGCAGTGACTTAATTGGAAGGTAGTGTGGTAATGAACTGCAGCAGGATCCAGAGGAGGGGTCTGGTAGAAACCCTAAACCTGCTTGCTGTGCAGATCTGGCTGTTCCACTTCTCTTTCTCTCTCCTCTAAGGCAAGAGCAATTATTCATAATTTAACTGCCATTTGTATCATGTCTCAAGGTTTAAAGCTGCATCTCACCTGACCCAGCTCATCCTAGAAGGGTTGTAGATTTAATGAGGTGAGGTACCCCTTACTTCCTAGCTCTGTAAGCAAGGGCACTTCCATGACTCTTCATCTCTCAGTTCCTCATTTGGCAAATGGGAATAATAACCGCACCCACCTCATCAGTTTTATTATAAAATTACTCTACCTTGTGCCTATGGCAGACCTAACAGTGTATAGGCAAGGGTTCAGTAAATCTTAGCTGCTATTATTTAGGATAAGGCAGAAGATATTTGTAGACTGGTGTGATGTAGATAAAATACTATGTTTTATGATTTTTTAAAAAGATTATTTATGCATTCAAGCCAGGGTACAGGCCAGAGGTCTGGGGCGGCGAGAGGGTTCACCAGAGACAGAGTAGGGAGCAGAAGGGGCAGAGCGACGGAAATACACTGCTGAGAGGAGCAGCGGGTGAGGTAGGAGAGGTCTGCTGCACCATGTGGGAATCTCCCTTGCTGGGCGTCGAACTCGCGTTGCTGCTGCCCATAGCTCCACAGCGCAGCGCTTAACTGCTACGCCACCAGGGAGGCCCTGTTTTATGATTCTTGTTAGTAGTGGTCTGACAAACTATGGCCTCTGAGTCAAATCAAGACCGCCATGTGTTTTTGGAGATAAAGTTTTATTGGGCCATAACCATGTTCACTTGTTTATGTATTGTCTATGGCTACTTTTGTGCTATAAAGGCAGAGTTGAGTAGTTACAACACAGATCTTATGGAGTATAAACCTAAAATACTTACTAACTGGAAAAGTTTGCCAATTTTTTGTGTTCATCAAGAAAAAAGACAGAAATCCCAACTTACTGCAATTTATATATATTACTGTTTGGATGCACTGAAACTTATTTAACCTGTAGCCTACTGATAATTAATTAGACATTAGAAGAATTTCATTTTTTTTCATTTGTAAATAATTCTGTAATAAATGACATGGCATATGTGTGAATGATCCTTAGGATAGGTTTCTATATGTGAAATACCTAGGGGTAATTATTTTGGGTCCACTTAGCTGCTATGTGCACGGATTTACTGATGGGACATAGTGAAATTTCTCAACGCCAAGTTGTCAGAACTGAGTATAGAATTAAACTGTCAGTTCTAATTCCCTAAGACAGAGTTTATCATTAATTAGCTTCTTTGACTGAGCCAAATTCCCAAATTAAAAACACAACACTGAAGCTTAAGGAATTGACTAATTGTCAGATGAAGTTAGCTATGGAGATTCCTCCCCATCACAATTAATCTGCTGGCTGGTCATCGGGTCCATCTTTCAGTTCAGAGTAGCTGCCTTTGGGCCTGGAAATAGGCTGCCTGGATAGAGTCATCAGGCTTAATGTAATTCTCCATCTGGATCATCACATCTGTCCCCCATAAAAAGGCTTATGGGTCTGTAATGCTGAAGAAGAGAACAGGGACATTATTTTTTAATGCAAGGTGATTTTGTTTTTAAAACACCATTCCTTTGTCATATCTACTTCAGTAAGACCTGATGGTAGAAACACAAGTTTTATCCTTATTCAAGGGTCCTTCTGTTTTTCCTTTGATAGACTTCAGTATCTTAAGTTATGACACCTGCAAAGATTTGAGAATTAACTATTTTGTGTTAGATTATGACAAACTGGTTCTTACTTTTTTAAAAAAGTGAAATTCTCTCAAGTGTAAAAGTCTGCAATTATTTCAAAATGAAAACAAGAGTACATGTGGCAGACCAATTGAAATATATCTGCTGGTTCCTACTTGTAAGGCACGAGCTTAAGAGCTTTGCTTTAGAAATTATTAGCAGAGCTGAGAAAAAGGCTGGAGAAAGGCTAAAATAGCACATTAATTTCCAAGGAAGAATTTAAAATATGGTGAAGGATAGAACAAAATCACCGCAATTATAGATACTGCTGGTCAAGTGTTTTGTCTGTAGAATGAAAAAAAAAAATCCATCGAGTTTAAGGTTAGAAGCTGGAATGATGGAAAAGAGAAATGGCTCAAGTTGAGAAATTCACAACTAGCATTATGAGAATCTAGAAATTTCCTTTAGAAGGAGGGCTGTGTTGTTTTCAGAAAGACATACCAACAGTAAGATCATCTTCTCTAAGTCTCCATTATCTTCTCAGAACGTCATCAGAAAAGGTACATAAAATTCCTTGTACAGAACCTGATACATGGCAGGTATTTCAATACATGTTAATGTAAAGTGTAAAATAGACCAGCAGTTTGTGAAAAAATACACACTACACCTTTGAACTGGAATTTTTAAATTCTTTTTTCAGGATCTGTATATATTTAGACTTGGAATTATTTGCCATATCCCTATTTCTGGGGAGTCACTATGAAATATTATATGTTATCATTTTATGACTGCACTTGTGAAAGACCCTGAAAACTCTGAGCAGCATGTCTGAGGCTAAAGCCCTGAGAATTCCATGCTGCAGATAGAGGCTCCAAAGCTACTGAACTAGTCCTTAAGGACAAACACCCTCTGCCCTGACAGTGGTCTTCAGTGGTTATTATGGGCTGTGGGTCAAGATGGTAGACTGAGTCAGAAAAGAGCTGTGAAGTATGTTTTAATGTAGCAAGGGTCTTGGACTCTACAAGCTTCATTGAAAACTCCTCCTATGAGATGCTGTTGACATTGTCAGGATTATCAGTCATCAAAGACTCTGCAAACTTGCTAGCAGCTCCAGGGAGGTCCAGATTAGTGAGAGTTTTGATCTAGTGCTAATAGCATATTTTTATAGATATGGTACTAGATTAATTTTTTATTTTTATAGTAAAGGGGATTCAGGGTGAGTGGCAGAGGTACACCATCCTGCTTGCTGTAAGTTGAGTGGATTGGGCTTTAGTGGGTTCTTGTTAGAAATCTCTCTTGAAATCCTGTAAGTCTTAAATTCATTGTTTTCATGAAATGCTTAACCAGAAAACTTATTTCCTGGAAAATGTCATTTTTCTGTTACCAAAATGTTTCATCCCAGATCATCAAGCAAAAGTGCAGTGTTAGATTTTCAATTCAATTGTTTAACCACCAGTCAGCATTAAAATAAAATGGAAAATTTACTCTTTCTTAGTGGAAAAAATATTTTTACATTATTAGATTGATATAAGTTTATATATACATATGTAAATATACAGATATATGTAAATGTAATCTAATTTATACAAATTTGTCCTCAATTACTAGTATATGATTTAAACTAATGTTATTTTGATCACTATTTCTATGTATTAAACTAAGTGTATAATTCTTCATTATAATTGTGTCACAAAGCTACTTATTTTTCATTAAGTTCTTATATTAATCATAATGAAAACAGTATTAATTATCATCATCTCTCTCAAGATACTAATCTTGCCAAATTAGCACACTTATATTTTTGTTCTTATCTTATTCTCCTATAGTAAGATATATTTCCTATAGAGACTATCTAAGTATCTATTTAGATCTTACCTGTTTTTCTCTGTCATTTTATTAAGCATGGGTGACTGCTAGACAGTTCAGCTTCAAGCACTTTTTTTTTTCTCTACTGCCTTCAGTGACTTAACTTACTTGGAACAGCAGCAGAAAGAAAAATCTCTGAGGCAGAATCTGCTCACACAGATTCTGACAAGTCTCAGCTCAGGGCAAATTTCCAAAGGATAATTATAGATGTCACTAAAACTGAATTCATGATGGTCAGATTGTCAGAAGTCTTATTTATAAATGCTATCATAATGCATGAGGGGAGCCACTGTGTTACTTTGGAAAAGTTTAAAACCTGCTGAGTTGCTAGCCTGTGCCTCTTTATCTCTGGATATGCCTCTAGTTTTGCATCAGAATGACCTGTGGAACTTTTGAGGGCTCTAAATAAAAGTAAATTCAACCACTACCGTAACTTTTCTCATTTATTATTATTATTAAGTTTTGGAGAAGAGAAAATGTGGATTTATTGAAATATCCTGCAAGGGAGCAGGGGGCAAGATGTGAGAGGTAGTCTGTTCCTCTCATTTGTTAATATTTATTACTCACAAACTTGACACTGCTTTGTGTGCTTTAGATACATCGTTAACTCACAAAGTTCTACTCTATGAGGTGGTCACTTTTGTGATTGCTTTTCCTAGGAAGAAACAAACAGAAGCAGGCAAGTTGCTTGCCCGAGGTCACATATACAGTGACTTGTAGAGTCAGAGTTTAACCCCAGACAGTCAACTCTTGAGTTCACACTTTCAAACATCATCTCTAATTGCTGTTCATCTTTATGTGCTCTATGGCCAGAGACAGATCTGAGTTTGGAAGGATAACGTCACAAAATGGAATTGATTGCTATTTTTTTAACTCTTACTAATTTGATTTGAATACTTAAAAAATTATTTCTTAGGAAATTAGATATACTGGTTGATGACTCTCTAATGACAAAACAAAATTTTATTTCCTGACTAGACATTCTGAATCAGAAATTCTGATGGAGCCTGAGTATCTTTGACTCTGAACAGCTTCCCTGGTGATTCTGATGCATCTGTTGCTTGACACCTGATATTAGAGGAATTCAGTTACTATGCTGCATTTCAATATGAGGTAGTCAGGCCTGCGCGTGGCTCCTGAAAGTTAAGAGAAGTACTCCAGGGGCACAGATGTGGGAGACAGTGACTCTCACTGAGAAGCCTTCTAAAGAGATGGCATATTCTAAGGCATGCAGAGGATTAAAGGATGAATACCAAAAAAATAAGGAGCGCTTATTGGATACCTCACTTACAAGAAAAGTTTCACCTGAATTCCTTCCTGTGGGATAAATCTAAAAAAAAGAAAGATTTCTTGCCTTTTCTAAGGAAAGCATTTCCATTTCCTGGTGTTGAAGAATATTTAAATTAAGCTTGCCAAGGCTGAGACTGAAGCGCAGAGGCCTAATATTAATCATTAAGTTTCTAATGTTATAACAGAATTGGCACGAACTGAACTAAGAAAAGTGAATTGTTGTTCCCCTTCTGCTTGTTCTAACATTATCTCCACAAAGAGAAAGAGCCTCAGAGGGCCATCATTAGCATAATGGCTTCTCTATTGTTACTTTACTTCTTTGTCTTTTTTCAACTCTATCTGCAAGCATCTTTGGAGTGACTAAAGCCTGTCTATGAATCACCATGAATTTTAGAAAAAGTGCAGAATGTATAGTTTTCTCTCTGATACTCAAATCTAGTGGATTTAACACTTTGGTGTCTCATATGGGCCTCTGAGGGCTACTGGGTGTCTGTCTTTCGTCTCTTTGGACTAGTCTAAAGTAAGGTCCCTAGAAAATGCAAGATTCTGCCTATAATCCAGTTGTAATGTGTTTTGTTGTAGTGATCAGAGAAGGTTGGAATAGAGCGTGTTTTTAATATCAGTGTGTATAAAATCTAGGGTAAATTTTCTGAATCAGGCTTGGAAGACTCAGTCACTGTTAGACTCCCATACGCAGTGCATGCCACAGGAATAGAGTTCTCTTAGCTGGGCTCTATTTTCTTGTGGTTTACCTGTGGGGCTTTGTGGGTCCTAGTTGTTAAGATGTAGAGCTCTAATACTTCAGCCATAAGGACTCAGTCCTCTCTAGGCGTCTGATAACCTCTGTTTTGTCTCCAAGTTTCATGCCTAAAGTGGACAACTGAAGACAATGCGTCTCGTTTATCTAGGACTCATGAGTCATTGTGATTGCTAAGTTGCAGAAGGGAGTACAATGGTCTTAACATGATAATGTGCACAAACTAAATATAATTAATGTGATCATTTGCCCAATGCAAATTAATGGCAAAATTAAACTGAAAACTATGTGAAAGACATAGAATTCTATGAAATTAAAGTGGTTACACAAAAATATGGAAATTACTGTTAAAGGAGGATATGATAGCATCATATCCATGTAAATTAAAGAAAATAAAGCATAATTTATGTTTCAAATAGGGTGATTTCAGTAAAATGACCAGGGGATGTCTTGTTGAAAATTGCAAAAGGTACTGTTTTTACAAAGTTTTGTAATTGTGAAGAAAGGCCAAACAAAAATGAAGGGTGTTCTGTAGCAATGCCATAAAATTAAGTTGGAAAAATTATACCAAAAGCAAACAAGAAAATACTTTTCTTTGTTTATTCTAAAAAAGGTACAAAGTTGAACTTATAAATTCAATTACACATAAGGTAGATCTGTTTTCCTTATGTTCAGGTTTATTTGTCAACATAAAACTCCTAATCAAACTGCTTTTTATTTACTGTTTACTATAAAATTTTGCTTAATGTGTATCAGTCAGAGCCTGGACTGGAGACAGAAGGCCCAGTCAAGTTGGTAATTGAGGAGCGTTTACTATTTGCAAAGGTCGGGATGGGTTTTAGAGGAACTACCAAGGACTAAGGCATTACTGGGGACCAGCATTAGTGGGGAGCCATAACCTTTCCTTCGATTAAGGAACCAATTGGAGAGATTGCAGAGTTTACCTGAACTCAGAGAGTAGTTGTGTGGAAAGTGCCACCTTTCTCAGAGGGGGAGACCAAGGGCCATACAGGCAGGAAGCCAGGTAATAAATCCGTAACTCTCCTTCTGTCCTCTCATCTTTTGCAGTGCTTCCAAATGGCCAAAGCTTATTGGAAACCAGAGTTGAAATAGATCAGGTGTTTTGGGCATATAAAAGGGTGGAGAAAGAGGGAGAATAGAAATGAGGGTAAAGGGAAAATTCCAGCACACTCTTTGAAATGGACTAAATTTAAGTGGGCTTTTTTTGTGGGACCTATTATCCATGGATAAAGAAGATCCCTTCCTGTGCTCAAGGAGTGTTTGAGAGCGTAAGAGGATAGAACTTTTAATGGCATACTCAGGACACATTTTACTGTAGGATTAAACAAATTTTTATAGTCACACTGTGTACCCGAACTGAACAATTATTGACATAATATCCTTCAGAATTCCTCATGAAAAGTTTTGCCCCATAATATTTCTCCAATTTTCTATTTGGGAAGTTGACTTTCTGGAGCTTTGCGTAAGATCACATTTATTAGAATTAAGTTTTACTAATTCAATTTAGAGTATTTGTTTCACTGTTCTAGGATCTCTGAAACTTGACATTTTATTAACTGTTTTACCAGCTACTCTTCCCTAATTTTTTTTGGTCATTCTTAAATATTATCAACCAGTTATTGGTAACATGGTTGAATAACACTGGTCAACAGTGAGATCATAACTGACTTAAAAAGGTCCTAATGTGCAGTATCTTGGTGTGCTGAACATGAATATAACCCTGAAAATTTTTTATTAGCTCTTGTTTTGAAGATACTTCATGTAATTTATTTCATATGTTTCACCATGTAAATTGATCCAGTAGGACTGCAACAACATCCTAGATCAGCCTACATGATGTCATATTGCATTACATTGCATAATACCATCATGCACACATCATCCAGAGTTGATTGCATCATTTTCTGAGGCAATGCAATACTACTGCCAGGAGGCTGCTGAGATAAGCTGACATCAGCAGTGCACTATAGAAAGCCCTGTCGGAAAGGTTGAGCTTTGGAAATATTTCAGACTTTGTGTGAGACAGTTTAAGCTACTGTTCCATAGAACTGTTAATATTTTATCCATTGAGGCACAATACAGAACAGTAATGCCTCGAAAATGTGTTAACAGCGTGGACAATTTCTGCTCTGTTTGTGGGGAAGTGACGTTTGCCAACCAGAAGAAAAGTATCACTTCTCAAGTGAAGAAGGCTTATCATTTTACTTCGGATGCAAGGTTGGTACCAAGACAAGCCTTGGGCCCTGCATATATGCTGTGCTACATGTACAGCACATCTTTCACGGTGGTTCAGTGGCAAAAGACCATCAATGCTGTTTGTAGTTCCCATGGTGTGGAGAGAGCGAAGCAACCACATAAAAGACTGTTACATCTGCTTGGATCCTCCTCTTTCTGGTGGAATAACAAAGCAAAAGAAGTTGAGAAATAGGCCCTCCCTGGTGGTGCAGCGGCTAAACGCTGCGCTGTGGAGCTGTTGGCAGTGGCGATGCGAGTTCGACGCCTGGCCAGGGAGAATCCCACATGGCATGGCAGACCTCTCCTGCCTTGCCCGCTGCTCCACTCAGCAGTGTATTTCCATCGATCTGCCTGTGCTGCTCCCCACTCTGTTTCTGGTGAACCCTCTAGCTGCCCCACGCCTCTGACCTGTACCCCAGCTTGTATGTGTAGATAAATAAAATCTTTAAAAAAAATGTTGAGAATAGTCTACCCAAACATTCTGTCTGCATTGAGATGACTGGTTCAACAACTTGCAGCAGGATGAGGTGAAGCAAGCATGGAATGCTTTTCGCCTAGTGTCTACAAACCTTCTTGGGAATGTTAGGGCAGAAAACTACAAGGAACTAGCAGAAGACATGCTGATGCAGTATCAGAAACTTGGCTGCAGTATGTCTCTAAAGACCCACTTCCTTCATTCCCGTCTGGATTTCTTCCCTGAAAACTGTGGTATGGTTAGTGATGAACATGATGAAAGTTTTCATCAAGATATCGCATCAATGGAACAAAGATACCAGGGAAGATGGTCCACTACAATGCTGGCTGACTACTGCTGGACACTCCCCAGAGATGCTCCTGAACAGCTGTACAAGAGACAAGCGAAGAAATCTAAGAAGTAGTCTATGACTTGATTTTTTACAGGTATTAACCCTAGGCCTATTACTGTTGGCATGCATTTCATGATGTAAACATCCATTTATTGCAGATTACCAAAAAAACGAGAGCCAAAATTAGAATTTGACTGTCACATTCGTGTTGAACACATACAAATTGATAGGAAATGACTAATTTTATTTCAGTGACATGACTTTTGTAAAAATTTGTTGACCAGTGATTGGCATGCATTTCGTGATGTAAACATCAATTTATTGCAGGTTACAAAAAACACTAGAGCCAAAATTAGAATTTGATTATCGTATTCATGTTGAGCACATACAAATTGATAGGAAATGACTAATTTTATTTCAGTAACACTTTTGTATAAATGTGTTGACCAGTGTAATATGATAAAAATACTAATGGGTCATCTAGCCATTGCTAGTGCTGTTAAGTTGAGTGTAGCTCTTGATGGGGCCATGGAACATCCTACTCATTGCAAATTAAAATCTAGGATGGCAAAAACTCATGTTTTAGTCACGTTAGACTGTTTTGCTTCAATAATGAATTAATCCCCCATGTGACTTTGTAAACCAAAGTTTATTTTCACTCATGCCACATACTTAGCTTATGTTCTTCTCTTCAGTTTACTGTCTGAAGTTTGTTGTATATTCCAATGTCCAACCATAAGGCTGTTAAAAATGTGGGAGAGTGCATGAATATTTGGTGAACAGTAAATTTTAGCAACATTTAGATGTAGTCTTTTGACCAGTTTAGAACCCACCTGGTATTTATTATCGACATTTCTCCATCTTCTAATGACCATTGTCATTCGTGAGTGTCATTTATGGAAGAACAATCACTAAACACACAGTATCTAACTTAATCTTTATGACCATCGAGAAATGGATCATTTCTCTTAAACTAAGAAAGCTAGAGCTTGGAGGTTAATGTCTTTTCCAAACATACATAATCAGCAAAGATTTTAGAAAAGATTTGAACCAATCAATTCTGCACACACACATTTTTTTCTTATCTATCTTTCTAGTTTCTTGACTCTTAATGGAATGAAAGAAAGGACAAACCTCAGATCGTATTGAGAATAGAATGATTTTTCATGCTAGCTCGTATTTTTTTTCTTGTGTTCTGACTTGTACCATGTTCTCTTCCTCACATTCGTGTACCAGAAAGTTTCCTCTACCATTATCAACTATTCTGACAAGAATATTGGAAAAGTCACTTATATTAAAATAAAAATGACTCAATATCCTCTGTCTTAAATTTTTGAGTTTGTTTTTTTAATTATTAAAGATAGATGGCCTACATATAAGAAGAAAAAAATCACTAGGTGTGGGCATGAAACTTCTTTGAAGGAGTTTATTTGAATACAGACATATTATTATCCATAAAACTATAGTTTAGAGCTGTTAGCAGTATATATGTCTCACCATTACAATACTGAGGGCTGTTTGCTGTGGTTGGTGTGATGTGCAGGTGGGACCCTCCATCGCATCACTGGGATAAATGAGAGAGATGCATGATCTGGTAGCTTGGAAAAGGAGGGGCAGTTGGAGTCAGTCAGGTCATTGGGGTCTCACTAATTAACATGAATGGTGATGAAGCCTGCTCATTTTTCACATTGCCATAGGAACAGCTCTTTCAAATTGTTAAGTTATAAGTATACAACTCTTTTCAAAAGTTCCAGTTTAGGAAATTATGGAAATCAAGTAAAAAGCAAGAGAATGAATCCAGGAGATGCTGGGGATGTGATTGAATTTTTTTTCTTTTTAATTGCCATGTATTATAGAATAGATACATGATAATAAGCATAGAATATATTTATTATTCTATATTTGTTAAATATAAATGGTAAAATATATTATTCTATGTTCAATATAAGTAATAAATATTTCAAATGTGGAAAACCGTCCATACAGCAGGATAAGTTTTGCTAGATGAATTAAAAAGTAAATAAAGTACTATATGTTTCTGATTTAGTTATTCATAACCCATCTTAAATTGTTTATTGGCAGTCATTCAAATCTACATTGATGGTAAATTTATGTGCTAGAATGGACTTCATGGGGAAAGGAAATGCACATTTCTCATTTTTCTCTTTTCTGGAACATTATAGGAAAGTATTTCTAAGTCAGCTTAAGAATCTTATCAACTGAAAATAAAAAGGTTGTTGCTCAGATTCAAGAGGCAATTATAGTATCTTCAGAGTTCCCAGTTGTAGAGTAGCATCGAGGAAAACAAATGAAGAATGAATAAATTGAAGATTATAGGTACTACAAATTGCTGAGTCCCTAAGAGATTCGAGGACACAGCTCCCAGGGGACATCTGGATTTTCTGAGGCTATTTTAGATGCTCATTCAGAGCATCCTGGTAGTCCTTGCCCGCCTCTGTTGTGATTGCCCCTGCTTTGTTCGGGATGGAGACCAGTACCTGAATGATGTAATAGCATGCTGCTTTTTATTCTGAACACCCCAGGTGACTGATGGCATTTCCCTCTATTATTCTCCAAGGAGTATCAGAGCAGCAATAAAACCCCATGATAATTCATATCCATGCTCTGTTGATCTACCTCCTTTGCTATTCTGACCAACTTCTCAATCTCTTTCTATGCTGACCTCGCTACTTAGTGACTTATGTCAAAAATGAAAGGGCAAATTGGACTTTTCTTAATTATTTTTATCTGATCATAAAGAAAATTATGCTCATTGCAGAACATTTATAAAAGGCAGATATATAGAGTCAGTAATAAAGTCACAGATAAACTTATAATTGGGTATATTTTTTCCCAATAGAAAATGCTGTTGGGAGAAAGAGATGCTTTAATACACTTGAAAACATTCTGTAAGCTGGAAATTGATGAAGAATGTGTGTTTTGAGGCAATAACCTCCTTTAATGAAGGGTCCTCTAACCATCCTGCTAACATTTCCTCTTGGACAGGTCTAAGTAACATATGTTTTACAACTCTTAACAATATTGTAGCATGATTTTTATTGTTGTAGCAAACTGTGTGCAACATGATTTTGGGTTTATGTCTTTCCAAACCAAATGAAACTCCATGCTTGGGAACTAAGTAAACTACATGCCTCTAGCTCAGGCGTTTCAGATCTCAAAATAAATCTCTTTTTTGGTAGCATCAGTATTCCATGTTCACACCTCCAGAGCTTATTAAGGACATATTACCCGTCTGTACATATTTTTCTGAAAACAACTGCTTAAAATTGAGAAACTTCATGTCTTCCCTTCATTCATGAAGGGAGTTTTAGTGTTTCCTGCGATAGAAACTTGCTCATTCATTTTCTTATCCTCCAGGAAATGACTACCTCTTTTGGAAAAGCTATGGCAATGAATGGTTTACCCCAGAAATGATAATAATTTCTTTATTCTTCTCCTCCTTTTCTGTTGGTTTGCAGTCTTTTTCCCTCCACCCCCCTGCCCCTTGCTTCCTTATTGCTCACCCCCTTCTTCCCTCCTTTCTAACTACTTACTGAGCATTTACAATAAGGGCTCAGAACTATACTTTGCCCTGGAAATACTTCAGCCAAAAATACAGACATAGTCTCTGCCTATAGTCTTGGAGGGACATAGAGAAGTAAATAGAAAAGTATAACACAGTATGACCTATGCTGAGTGTGATTAAGTGTAGGTTGGAGAATATAAGCTGGACATCTAATTCAGGGTTGGAGTCAGGGATAGCTTCTGAGAAAAAGGATGTGAAAGTTGAAGTTCAAAGAATAAAAGGTTATTATACTGAAGGTTTAGAGATGGATAGAGTATTCTTAATAAAAATTTCATGCATTAAAGCTTGGACAAGACAGTTCAAATGTGAGTGGCACTAAGTAAAAGTATGATGGGAGATTTGGAGAGGGAAGGAGTTGGTGCTGTAAGCAGGAAATAGATTGTGAAGTGACTTCTAAAGCATGCTAATGAGTGTGGATTTTATCTTTAAAGTGACTTTAAAGTTGAGGCATTTCAACAGGCAGGTGACATGATCATGTCTGTGTTTTAGAGAAATTACACTGGATTTCGAAAGGAGACTGGATTCATGGGTAAGTCTGAAAGTCAGGAGACTGCATAGAAGGACATGTCTGAGAATAATAATGTAGAATAAATAAATTAGAACGCTATACATGCAGATAGGCAGAGATTGCCTTTAATTAGAAATCAGAAAGCTGCTGACTGACTTCTTAGGGTTCTGGAGTGCTTTGGAAAAGCAAAATTAGTGGCCAGGTCTTCCAATCTGCGCATTGTTTTTCTGGTTAAAGCTGTTTTGATACCAGCCATTACTTATTCTCCTCCCTGTTCCCTTTAGTTTTTCTTAATCTTAAAGTGGGGAGTTACTCTTTGATGATAATTTTACACTTGGGAGCTGTCCAAAATTCTATTACTGCATTAAAATATAAACTGACTTTAAAAAATAATGAAGGGGAGATTATTCAGGCAGCTGTCAGGGGAATGGCTGGAAGTTAGCCCTGAAATTCTGTTGTCTCAAGCCCTGCAGATTTTAATCTTTTCCTTTAAGGTTTTTCTCACCATACACCCATGAAGAAAAGGAGGTGAATTTATGAAATAACAAGAGTGTTCCACACTCCTGCGAGTTTTATGCAGAATGACATACCTAGGGAACAAAGAAGAGGCTCAGGATGCTGTCGCTGCCCAGAAGTTGTCCAGTTTAAAAGACAAAAGTAAATGCGTGGGGAAAACATCATCACTTAGAACAATATCTAAGAGTGTGTTATCGTTAGATTCTGAAAAGTGTAATGTAGTTGTTTAGGAAAAACACAGGACCACGTGGTCAGGAAAGTCCTTCTGGCGGAGGTGGTGTTCCAGTGAAGCCTTGAATGTGCAGATGGCCAAGGGCAGCAGCCTGGAGGGCTGGTGGGAGACGTGGGGCGTGAATGACTGGATCGTGGTGCTACTGCTTCAGTATGAGGCCTGTAAGAGTGGCGAAGACCGTCTAGGTAGGGGGTGGGTGACATGAATGACTAGGAAGTCAAGATAAAGCCATTTTTGAGCAGTTGGGCCCCAGCAAAGGCTCTACAATAGAGGAGTTACAGAAGGAACGATCCTGTGTCCCGATGGTTGTCCCCAGTGAGCACTGTAATCAGCTCACCCACTATCACTCATTGGACCAAGTCGAGGAACTCGATGCACATCTGTGCTTCTAGCTCTGAGCCTTCTTGCTGGTTAAATGAGAGGACAGTGTGAAAATACTTTGGAATTGAAGTGTAATGATAGGGCTGTCATTGCTGTCACCATGTACTCACTCGCATTTCCCATGTCTTTGTTCAAGCCCATTTTCCAAAACTCAGTCCCAGGGGCTAGCTCTCCTGCTTTCCCCTGCTGTCTGCGGCCAGCATCCTCTGCTGTATTCTCTGTCCCATGTTAGTCCATCGGATCCTTTGCTGCATTTTTATCTCTAGCATCTTACGCAGATCTGACTTGACAGAATCCAGTCTGATTAAATAACCCAGCATAACAAGCAATAAACTGAATTCAGCGTTAAAAGCAGCATGAATTCTAGGGTGGTTTGCTTTAAAATAATTCTTAATTTGATCTGAGCATGGGGACTTGGTGGCCATGGCCCAAGTCTTCATCTTCTTTCAGTTCCTAACAAGACATTGTGCAGACTTAGTAACCTGCGGCTTTTCTTTTCTAGCTCCTAACTGGCTCTCCAGGAGCTAGACTGTTGCTGCTGCTTGTGCTAAAAAGTGCTGATTTAGTCGCTTTTCCATCCTGGCCTTCAGCTAATATTTTTAGATCCCAAGATGTTATCAAAAATAGTGTATTTAGTTGGGAACTTCAATTATTGCCTCTTGGTTACAACAGGACCATAACTCCTTGGGCTCAGTTGTATCTGTTTAAGTCCTCGATTTCTATAAATTCTTTGCGAGGCTCTGTTCTGTGTGTTTTCCGATAAGGAGCTGTGCATTTTCAGTAGGCTCCCCATGTAATGAAGATCCACAAAGACATGACTTTTGATTGATGACTGTATTTAAGGAGTGTTAGGTTTCCATGTTCTTTTGCTCAGGATCAGCTTTTTAAAGTCTTTCTCAGCAGCTTCATTCTGACAAGGAACATTTTGTTTGCATTTCATATTTATTTTTAGGCATTTGCAAATGAGCCTACCCTGATATTGTGATCTGCTCTATCCAGAGGGGGGCAGACCAGTGTCAAAAATTCATGTATTCAATCCACAAATATTCTCAGAATAAGCGAAACATTTCAAACTTTGTTCCAGGCACTGGAGACACAGGGTGTGTCAATACAATCCAGTCCTAAACCTTAGGGAGTTTATGGGCTTGTGAGAGTATGATTATTTCATTATGACAAAAAAATGAAATGAAGGGGAAATACTGGCAGCTATTAGAGCCTATGTCGGGAACATACTGTGGGGGCGCGAAAGGATCTGTTGAGGAAGCAGTAACTGAATATTTGTCTGAATGATACAAAGAACTTAATCAGTTAAAGACAGAAAGGATGTTTTGCGGTGAAAAGATTAAGCAATAAATAAATTCTCTGAAGTTGGAAGGGTGTGAAAAAGGAATTATGAACAAAGTAAGGGTAAGATGTCTGGAGCTTAGAGAATGAGCATGAAAATATCATGAGTTGAGGTTGGAGAGATTATACTGGTCAACAAATTTTTACAAGTCATGTTACTGAAATAAAATTAGTCATTTCCTATCAATTTGTATGTGCTCAACACGAATATGACAGTCAAATTCTAATTTTGGCTCTAGGTGTTTTTTTTTCTGTAAGCTGCAATAAATTGATGTTTACATCACAAAATACATGCCAATAGTAATAGGCCTATGGTTAATACCTGTAAAAAAATCAAGTCATGGACTATTTCTTAGATTTCTTTGCTTGTCTCTTATACAGCTATTCAGGAGCATCTCTGGGGAGTGTCCAGCAGCAGTCAGCCAGCATTGTAGTGGACCATTTTCCCTGTATCTTTGTTCCATTGATGCACTCTCTTGATGAAAACGGTCACCATGTTCATCACTGACCATACCATAGTTTTCAGGGAAGAAATCCAGATGGGAATGAAGAAAGTGGATCTTTAGAGACATACTGCAGCCAAGTTCCTGATACTGCATCAGCGGGTCTTCTACTAGTTCCTTGTAGTTTTCTGCCCTAACATTCCCAAGAAGGTTTGTAGACACTAGGCGAAAAGCATTCCATGCTTGTTTTGCATCACCCTGCAGCAAGTTGTTGAACTGGTCATCTTTGAAGATCTCTTGAATCTGAGGACCCGCAAAACTCCCTCTTTAATCTTTGCTTTCTGAGTCAAGAAAATTTTTCATGCAGGTATCAGAAAGCTGGTGAGGTCTGGTCCATGGCGTTCACGAAATTCTTCATCAAACCTAGCTTGATGTGAAGGGTTGGTAGCAGGATTTTGTGAGTCTCAACCAGAGCTGGGTGCTGGATATTCTCTCCAACTGCTACATTTTGTCTGCGAGTCCATTCCTTCTGCAAGTAGTGCAATTCACTTGCTTGGCTATCCCACTCACAGAAGAAACACATGCATTTTGTGTATCACTACTGCAGTCCCATTAAAAGGGCAACTAGCTTCAAATCACTTAGATGTGCCAGCTATACTTGTTATACTCAATGGAATTCAGTAGCTGCTTTAAGTTATCATATGTCTCTTTCATATGGATGGCATGCGCTACTGGAATAGATGGGAGACGGTTTCTTTTGTGCAAAAGCACAGCCTTAAGACTCAGTTTCGAAGAGTCTAGAAATAGTTTCCACTCTTGTGGTCATGAGTGATTTCTAAGGCATTCACGAGGCCCTCAGTATTGGAGCAGAATACCAGACTCCTTTCCTTTCTGAAGAAAGGCTCCAACTGCTGGTGGCGCTTTCGATAGAAAGTAATTGTGACATCTTTTAGAAGATTTCATTGTTGGAGCCTTGATGATGCAATCAATTCTGGAAGATATGTGCATGATGGTATTATGCAATGTGATGCAATATTACATCATTCTAGGCTGATTTAGGATGTTGTTGCAGTCCTACTGTTTAAATTTACCTGGTAAAACACTTAACATGAATTATATGAAATATCTTCAAAACGAGAGCTAATAAAAAATTTTCAGGGTTTTATTCATGTTCAGCAAACCAAGGTACTACAGATTAGGGCCTTTTAAAGTCAGTAACAATATCAGTTTTGACCAGTGTTATCAGGGGCTGCACCATATGAAAGACTGATAG
This sequence comes from Scalopus aquaticus, assembly GCA_004024925.1. NCBI lineage: Eukaryota > Metazoa > Chordata > Mammalia > Eulipotyphla > Talpidae > Scalopus > Scalopus aquaticus. The sequence continues at coordinate 96,557 of PVIJ01001907.1, forward strand.
GCTATTCAAAAGATTTTAAGTTTTCTTTTTAAGGAGTAAGCCACCAAAGAGACTTAATAGCAATATTTCATTTTTATTTTTTAAAGTAACTCTGGAGCAGATTTCTGTGGCAGTAGTCTGGGTGAGAAATGTTCTTAGCTTGGATTGGAATCGGCTATGGAGGTGGACTGAAAGGACAGATAATTAGAAAGTAACAATGGCAGGGTTTAGATATCAAATTGATAGAGTGAGTGAGGGAGAGGAAGGTCTCAAAAATAACTTCAAGTTCCTTGGTAGAGCACATAAAAGGGGTTGGGGCTCAGGTGTCAATTTGTCAACCTTTTTCCAGGACCAGAGGAAGAAATCATCATCCATTGATAACCCTTAATAAGCAGCTTAATTTCTAATTCTCAATGACAGTAAATAAAGACTCATCAAGGGGAAGGAATGCCCAGTGGTAGGATTGCTAAGGACTAGATAGCTACTTCAGTCATACTAAACCTCAGTCACCTGTCTCTGATAGTCAAGTTACTTCCTGATACTTATTTTCCCATTCCTTTTTGCTTAGTAGGTTGCATACTCTGCTGAGTTTCTTCGCCCTCTGAGCATGTATGACTTAGACTTTACTAAGTATTTCAGTCTTCTGCTAATGTGCTGGCCTTTTCTCAATTGTTTTGATCCTTGAACTTAGGGACTCTCATTTTAACATCTTCAGATACCATGTCTCCTTTCCTTGGAAACCGCACCTTTATTTTCATTTGGGAACCAACCATCCTCCACTCCTGTTTCCATGACTATACTGTTTGGTTCAGGGACTCTGAAAATGGGACTCAGCCTCAGTACTTTGATTAGAATTGAGAAGGAAATTATCTCTTTCTCCTGGGATTTGCAGAGCCAATAGCCATTTTGGAGTTGCTGGTGTCATTTTGTCATTGACTCGGTGTTAGCCTCAGAATGAAGGAAACACAGAAAGGAACACAGAAAAGAGATGCAGAAAAAGTTTCTTGATGACATCATAGGAGCTTCAGGGCAGTCAGTTCTACAATCCTTTAGTTTTCCCAGTAATGACCCAATATAGTCCTCTCTATTTAAGTTTTTTTTTTTTTAAAGATTTATTTATGCACACGAGCTGGGGTACAGACCAGAGGCATGGGGCGGCGAGAGGGTTCACCAGAGACAGAGTGGGGAGCAGAACAGGCAGATCAGAAATAAACTGCTGAGGGGAGCAGCTGGCGAGGCAGGAGAGGTCTGCTGCGCCATGTGGGAATCTCCCCTGCCAGGCGTCGAACTCGTGTCGCTGCTGCTGACAGCTTCACAGTGCAGCGCTTAACTCTGCACCACCAGGGAGGCCCCTCTCTATTTAAGTTTATGATTTCTGTCCTTGGAAATGAGTGCTCTTTCAAATATAATACTCTAAGAAAATGAGATCAATGGCTGGGATTAATGTCTGATTATGATGATGAATATTTGTTTAGTTCTTACTTGGTATAAGGTGCTTTGATCACTTAACATATTTTATTTGAATTTAATCTTCCCCAAAAGATGTTTGACAGGCATTATAGCCCCAATTTACAAATGAAATAACTGAGATGCAGAGTTAGGATTCATATGAGATCTCCAAAATCCATGCTCCACCTTACTTCCCAAAAGTAAGAAAAGATTTTGTTATAACTGGCACTGGGAATAGCACCAACTTGGAATATAACCAGTTTCTCTATTTGTTCATTGTCTTTACTGTAAAGGAGAGGAAATAGCAGCAATGGACGCCCTCACTCATATTCCCTAGGTTAAGTAATGTGAAGTATCACTACTTATGGTTTCATTCATCAGATTTTGCATATTATAAGGACCAGTTAGTCACATCCAGCACTGTGAACTCAGTGAAGGCAGAGGTCTCTCCATCTGTATAGGTCCATTCAGACCTAGAGACGACCAACTACCTCTTTGATGTTTCCTATTGTATCACAGGAATCTCAGACTACACACTGATTCCAAATGCCACATCAGTCTGTTCATCTTGCTGAATTTTCCATTTCAATCAGTGACAGTACCAGCTACTTGACTTCTCAAGATGATTGTATAGAAATCCCTCATTTCTCTCTTTCCCTCTTGTTATAGATCCCAAGCATCAGGAAGTTGCCAGTCCTATATTCTAACTATATCTGAAAAACACTCACCAGCCATATCAGCCTTTTTCACTTTCTTGAAACAACCCAAGCTCTTTTGTACACTCGGACATAGATTGTCAGCATTGTTACTACCTCACATGCCATTTCCTTGTTTCTTTCTGTGCTTAGTTCCTTCTTATATTTCAGTTTTCCCTTCAAGCATCAATCTTTCCAGAGCACTTCTCAGACTGTTCTATTTGAATTAGTCCTTTTCCCTACCGCCAATCCCTTTCTAGAACATCACTGTCTTCATAGCTTTTATTTCAAATTGGAATTTTTATATTACTTATTTGATAACTGATTTTTTGCAGTTAGAATAAAATACCTACCATTAGAATAAAAACTTCTTGAAAGTAGGTCCCAAACCTCTTCAGCTGACTTTTGTATTTCCACATGGCATGCGATGTCTGGCACATTGTAGGCACTCATAATTTTGTAAAAGAAATGGACAGATGAGCACACTGTGGTAGGAATAGTATAAAGAATCAAACAACCTCCACTTTCCTCGTCTGAATCTCTCTGGGTTTTGCTTTCTTCCTCTGTCAAAAAAAGAAGGCAGGAGCCAATGGTAATCATGCTGCCTTCTTTATCCAGCAGGATCACCAGCCCTTTGACTGGAAGGAGCAGGCAAGGGCAATGCAAGTGTCGAGGGAAAATGGTTAATTCGTGACCCATGACTCAGGAGGCCGGCAGTCAGAGCTATGGAACTATGATGAATATGACAGTACGGGGACCCAAAAAGAGCCCACTTGTAACATTTGCAGAGTAATTAGTGCCAAACAGAGCGAAGCATTATCTCAATTTGTTGCAGAAATATATTCAGTCATTGGGAATTCTTTTAAGCATTGGAAAGAATGTTCCAGGATCCAGGGCTCATGCTAATGTCTATCACTTGAGTCCAGGGTTCACTGTCTGGGTTTTTTTCACTCAGCACAACTTTTGAAGCCCACAAATTTAAATTCTTGGGCAGAATGATTACATGTAAATGCTGCTGGGCTATTAGTCTCAAGGGGCCAATTTTCTAGCCATTTGTTGCCATTTGAAATGTCAAATTTATTAGACAGAGGGGCATGGTGATACATACAACATTCTCCCCTAAATAGGGCTTGAAAGGCACTAATCAGCACTGTGGCTGAAAGTGGTGAAGGCAGACAGATGTTACTTTATCCAATAAGGTGACCTAAGTTAATTATGTGGATTATTTTAAGGAAAAATGAGATATTCTCATAATGAAGTACTACCTGAACACAAGGTCCTTGGTTAAAAGACTGTCTGCTCTGGAGAAGGCTAATTAGTCCTGTTCCCTGTCATATTTTTGTAAGTTTCCAGGTCCCAGGGAAAAAAGGGCACAGATCAAAAATCAAAGTTCTGGATTTAAGTCCTGGCTCTACTGTTCTTTTAAGAAAAGAACAGTACCTTGTGTAAGTTACCTTGTATAAGTCCCTTATCCTCTCTGATCTTCAGCTTCATTAACTGTTAAGACAAATATTGTGTAATACTGGTGGCATCCTTGAGGAATTGAAGGAGGGAATTGATGGTTAAGTACTCTAAATGCTGACAATGTAATATCAACATAAGACTGTGCTCTACACAATGGGCATTTGTTGATTTTGTCTGCTCAGTGTCATTTCTACTATTTTTATTAATGATGAAATATCCTAAACTTAATTTTGGGAGAATGATCCTTCTTTTACTCTAGTCTACATAGTTCAGTTTGTTTTTTCTAAAAGTTCAAAAATGGTCCAAGCTTGGTCAAGTGAATGTTTTATAATGTTGGCCTGAGTGAATAGTTCATGCATTGCATATAACTTAGACCAGGGAGGTGATACTTAATTCCTATGTATTTAGAAGGAGATAATGGAAAAGGGATGGCTTTGCCTTTGGTAGTATAATCTGGCAGGGTATAGAACATTCAGAGAAAGATGCAGGTGCAGAGAAAGATGGCGTGATGCTGAGTTGCAGTTACATCTCTGGGGCCCCTGGATCTCATCTGCTGGTTGACTCTAGATGCTTCATTGAGAATATGTTCTGTAGCAGGCACAACTACAACTAAAGGCATTGGTGTTTCATCTTTGTATGAAACAGTTAAATCTTGCTCTTATGAAACTCACATTTCACTGAGCCTATACATTTCCAGTTTAAATTTTCATCATTTGCATTATCTCTTGATCATGAAAGTTCAGGGTTTTATTTCCTAACTTATAAAATGGCAAAGATAACAATTTTGCTGAGATATTATGAAGATAATGAATGCCAAGTTTTTGGCATCTATTAATTGTTATAAATAATAAATGATAGCAAGGTGGATATTAGTCATAATTTTGGGCCACCCAATCTCTAAATCTCTTTCCTTTGGGGACTCGCTCTCCCATCTGTGAGTCCCAGTCATACTTGAAGGGTGGCACTGCCAGCCCCCACTGCAGCTAGACATGGGCACCCAGATGTAGTTCCATGGATTGGATGCATCTGCCAGATGTTGAGTCTGAAACACATCAAGCAATGAAGTGCCCAGCAATCTACTCTTTCTGGGGATCATGGTGGTAGCGGCTCTTTGAGTCAGCAGAGAGAGCAGATATGTCGGCAGCACTCAAAGCTCTGCCTCCCAGTGGTGGATGGTGCACGCTGCAGAGCCCGGCAGGGGAGGCTGTGTGCCCTGCTCCTGACTGGTTAACTTTAGATGTGTTTCTAGTGCTTCTTAGGAAGTGCGGATCCTGGAAATGACTACGTTCCATTAAGTGCGTCGTTTTCTGCTTAAATTAGCCAGACATCATTTCTCATACTTGCAATTAAACCTGATACCATACTTATGATAATATAATTTAAGTGATGATGATGGTAATGAGCAGACTTGTGTTACAGGTAAAACAAGTCTGCAATATATAGGGAGAATATATAGGGAGGTATGAAAGGGGAAACAGGTCATACATGTGAAGAGTGATGGGTGGGAAGAGATGGCAAGGGATATATGGACCGTAGCAGGTCTTTAGCTGTGTTGATGGGGAAAGTAATATATTCTAGAGAGAGACTGGGCATGAGATTGGCATGACAGCTCCTTTAGCTGTTGACGCATTCACGATACAGGAATATTAAAAGTTCTTGGCCTTCGATGCCAATGTTATTTGTCTTAAATAGAGGCATTTAGACTGCAGGGAGTAAAATTCAGTCACATACCTTTTGGACTAGGTCAAAACACAAATAGGAGTAAAATTCAGGGTTGGTTTCCTTCATCTGAGTTGGGTGACTCAGTCTTCTAGACATTTGTCCTTCCAAGTAGAGGGATCAGACATTTCTTCAGGCATCCTATAAACTGATGACATCCAAGTATTTTGAAATGGTAACTATGAAAAGAGTGCTCGTGAATAAATGATGGTAGAACTCATCACAATTTCCTTTGCTATACAGTCCCCAGTGCTGTAAGACCAAACTAATGGGTCACTTGTAATTATGGCAGGAGCACACTTTTTTTTTTATTGTAATGTATAATTTTCCCTTCACTTCATTAAAAGTTTCTGAAACGAATAAATAAAACATAATTGATACAGACCCAGTCTTCTTCCCTTCCATACATCATTAAGAAGTTGTAATTGCTTCCCAACCCCCAGGAAGCTCTGTCGCCAAGAATAAAGAGGTTGCTTGCGACTCCCTGGCAATTGCTATTATTCGGGGGAATTAATTTACTCTAATTAGTTCTAAACCCATTAACAGAAATAGAAAGCTGAGCAAGGGAAGGAAAGTCTGAAAACAACATTTTCCTCAGACAGTTGTAAGAACTTTTCATGTGGTTAACAATTTGGCCGCTAAAACTCAAACCTTGGTAAAAAACAAAACACATATAAATCAGGATATAACTAGCTTAATTCCTAGAAGATATTAGAGCTCATACTCTTTCCTGAAAGCAGCAAGTCAATTATAATTTTTCTCTACCATTGGAAGTCTCTAAATTTAGCTCTAAGCCTCCACTTCCCAACCCATCAAAGAAATGACTGAAATGGAGACTCACCAAGGACTAAGGTTTTACTTAAGCAAAAATTGTTGGGATGACTTAATTTAGGTAACCTGTTGGAATTATTCCAAAGTTTTTGAAAAATTTCTGTTCTCCCTGTAAATAATTGTCCTGTTCAAATCACACTGGCTGTAATTCTCCATGATAGAAAGTGATGATTTGACATTCCTTGCTCTAGGTCTTATTTAAATGGTCCATTCACCGTGGAGGGGCAACCCATTATCTTAATTATCATGGAATGGCTTGAAAACCCTGGAGCCCAGTCTTAGGATGCACTAGTACAGAAGACTGGGGTCTAGTAGGCAGTGGGGGAGGTATTTGGAAGAGAAAGAGCTGGTTTGGCCTTTAAGGTAAACTAGGGGCAGTAGTTGTAGGTCATGGGGTTCAGTCTTGGTTTTGTAGGCACTGGGGAGACTGGAGGTTTTTTTTTTTTTTAAGATTTATTTATTTTATGCATACAAGCTGGGATGTAGGCCAGAGGTGTGGGGTGGTGAGAGGATTCACCAGAGATAGGGTGGGAAGCAGAACAGGTGGATCGACTGAAGTACACTGCTGAGGGGAGCAGTGGGCAAGGCAGGAGAGATCTGCTGTGCCATGTGGGAATCTCCCTGGCTGGGTATCGAACTCGTGCTGCAGTGGCTGCTGATAGCTTCATAGTGCTTAACCTGTGTGCCACCAAAGAGGCCCGAGACTGGAGTTTTTGGAGAGAGATGTGACAAGACCAGAGCTGTGTCACTTGACAGAGAGATTGAAACAGTAGGTTTTTTTTTTTTTTTTTTTTACAAAATAGCCAGCACTCATATTAAAAGTGATAGACTTCTTGGGAGAAAAACCTGAATTTCTTGTCAAGCAGGCATTTGTCAAACTCACACCCTTTGAACCAGGTAAGGAATAGATAATGAAGTGGACTGGAATTTAGGACCACTGGGTTTAGAGAACATGCCCCAGATAAAGGGGCAACTACCACTAGGTCCAGAGAGCTGCAGCAGTGCAGGAACAGGAGCCAGGATTGCCAAATTATCCAATTCCTCAAGAGAAGCCAGAAATCAGAGATGTTACATAAAATCTCCTCATTATTCAATGCTGGAGACTGAATCAATTGAATGTTTTTTCCCCTTGAAAATCTAAGTGAGCTAATCCACGTTGAGTTTGCAGAGCAGCGCATGGGTTAAGAGTTTGAGGTTCAATGAACTAATGTGAATTATTATGGGGTGGTACAGAAGGGGAAAGCACAGCTAAGGGGCGATCACTGAAAAAGTATTTTCTAAGCAGTTGTAATTTTGCTAGCGCAGTGCTAGGTATTATGTGAGGTATCCTCTATGACTTCTGCCCAAGAAGCTGCCAGCTTGTCTGGGAAATGCCAGCCTGATGAAATAACCAGAGAAAAGTGAGGCACTCTCTGTAATTCGGGTTTAATGACAAGAAGAGTTCAAGAAAAGGAGAGGTCAGCATCAAACAGATGAAACAAGGGAAGCAAGATGAGAGTCTAAGGTCGCAAAGAAGTAATGAGAGTTCAAGAGGAAGCGTACGATAGACAAATAGCTAGAGAACGTTCTCCCAAGTGCCTTTCCTCCAAAAGCCATTGAAAGTCAGCAATTACAGTTCAACAGGCTTTGTGATTTCTCCAGGGAAGCAGGCATGGAGCAAGAGGAAAGGGCAATGACACGTAGAACCTGGTTCTACACAAAGGATCACTATGAGACCAGTGTGGGCTATTTATTTCCTAGTATTTTCGAAAAGTTGTCCCTGTTCCAATTGCTAGGCCCTTGGTAGCTAGCTTAAGAATTAAAAATAAATAATTAAGAGCCCCGATGGCTTATATTAGGAGACTGCACCTCTCTGCAGTAGTGAGATAGATGCTGAAGTTGGAGAACCTCAACCACTGTTGGTTTATTTAGAATTGTCCAAGGAGTATAAAAAGAGGCTAACAGTACAGTAGGGTTCTTAGAAGAGGGGAAGTTATACTAAAGGGGAGATCTGTCCTATTTTTTATTATGGGCTTTGGGGTTGTGCAGAATATCAAACAAGCCTTCCTCTGATAATACACTCTATTTGCTTCTTGATATTTTTGTGTGTCTTTTTTTGTTCCTTGCTATTTTTCCCCCTAAATCTCTGATGTTAATAACGATTTATTTGTTGGGGGATAAATAGTGACTCTTTCCTGAATTGTTATCAATCATTTTATTTAAATGAGCTTTTTACTGATAGGCAGAATCATTCTGTAAACCACATTTGATTACCTCGTTCAGTTACTGCATATATCTATGGTGGCTTGAAACCAAAGTTCTCATCTGAGTACATAGAGCCAAAATAATACTTTCCCAAGAGACACTGTTTTCTTCATTATAGTGGGCACTATTTTGTTTGTGCAGTCAATGTGTTCACAAGAAAGTAGTTTGAAGTCTCATTTCAGAGAAGACTAAAGTACTAATGACATTTAATTGTGTTTTGGCTGACTTTGAAAAGTCATATTTCAAGCGTTCTTTGGGGATGAGGGTTCTTGACAATTTCTTCTTTTAGAGAATACTGTTTCTTCCCTCAATGATAAAATAACCAGGCACCAGAGCAATCACAGGTTATTCCATTGGGTCAACAATATCCTACAGTTGAGAAAATGGTGCAATCATGTACATACCTTCAGTTACTAACAACAGATTAAAGCCGTCTCTTAGCTGGGATGGTAAATTTCCTTTCTTTGTTTTTCCAAGACCTAACAAGGGCTGTTTTCTTCATACAACTACTGAGAACTCCAAATCACAGAGCATTAATTAGTGACTGCTGTCTGGTCAAGAAAAATTCACAGTCGAATTTATCAAGCACATTGGGAATTTATTATGTGGAAGATATTGTGCTCTGGGCTTGGAGTGCAAAGATGAATGATACCCATTACTTGCCTTCAATAAGCTAATAGCATAGAAGGATAGACACAGAAACAGACCATTTTGATATGATGGGATAAGTGTTAGGCCATAAAATAGCATAGACCCTTAACTCAGCCTGGAAATCTAGGAAAGGCATCCCGCAGTAGATGCCACCTGGCTTGAGTCTTGAAAGAACAGGGGGAAGTAATACAGGAAAGGTTAGCATTTGTTGAGTTCTGTCCCTGTGCCAAACTGTTTTACACATATTCATTCACAGAATTCTTCTAACAGTTCTATAAGGTAGGTGTCTTTATCTCTGTTTTAGAGATGAAAAGTCTAAAGTTTGGAGGGTCTAATTAAGTTACCCAGGTTATCCCCACTCTCTGAGAGAGAGAGAGGACTCAAGTTCAAGACCTGAATTCAGAACCCAGTGTTTCCCATTGTAGTGCACTGTCAATATAACTCACCAGACACAAACGTCAGTGGTTAATTCCAAAAAGAAAACAAACAAACCCCAAACTCATAGAGCCTCTTTATAGAAAATTTGTGTGTGCCTTTTTAGCAAAAAGAAAGAACACATGCAATTTAAAATTAAAGTATTGGGACTTCACTGCCCATTGAAAATGAATTAAAAATTATGCTAGCAGGGCCTCCCTGGTGGCGCAGCGGTTAAGCGTTGCGCTGTGGAGCTGTCGGCAACAGCGATGCGAGTTCGACGCCCGGCCAGGGAGATTCCCACATGGTGCGGCAGACCTCTCCTGCCTCACCCGCTGCTCCCCTCAGCAGTGTATTTCTGATCTGCCTGTTCTGCTCCCAGCTCTGCTTCTGGTGAACCCTCTCGCCGCCCCACACCTCTGGTCTGTACCCCAGCTTATATGTATAAATAAAAAAATCTTTAAAAAAAAAAAAAACGGAAAAAAAAAAGAAATTATGCTAGCAAAGGCTGAAATGATGAAGTAAGCTAATGAGAATAGAACAATTGATCTGGTACAATGTTTAAAGTATTTCCAGTGGATGATGTGTCAGTTACAGTTTTGTTTTTGCATAAGGTCAACCTTACTCCACTCTCCCCATCTCACTCTCGGGTCCAAGTGCACTGGGATTCATTTCTGGTGCTCGAACTCCATCCCCACTCCGCTTTCAGGCCTCTGTGCTCACTCTTCCCTCTGTGTAGAATGTTATTCTTGTAGACCGTGTCTTTTACATCAGTCACCTCATGAATTGGTTCAAGTGTCAGCTCATCAAGGAGCCTTCCTTGACCTGCTGAGCCCAATAATGTTTTATCAAATTGCTCCATGCTATTTTTTTTCTAGTATTCATTGCTCTCCAAACTGTCATATTTATTTATGAGTTTATATGTGTACTGTCTGCCTCCCTCTGCTAAGATATAAACTCTAAGAGGGTGAGGATTTTGTTTTGCTCAGTGCTGTATTTCCAGCTCCTAAAATAGTGCTTTGCCCACATATTTGTCGAATGAGTGTATTTGCTAATTTAAATAACTTTGGAAAGTAAAATAGACATTAAAAATATCCCCACCTTGTAGAATGTAAAATGGGTATATTTGTGGTAATGTAACATGAGCATAGATGGAAGAGTCAGGAATGAACCCCACGCTCCTTCCCCTAGTGAATGCCCCTGTCAGCTACCTCAGAAAAAAATCCTGCTGGTTCCTGTTTTCCTTCCTTTCACATGCTCACACTTGGGGTTGGCTTTCCCTTACGTTAAACAGTATTTCTGTAATGACTAGGAGTGTCCTTTCTTCCATTCTCTTCTCAGTACCTCTCACTTACTCTTTGTCCTTTAATTATCAAGGGGATTTCCCTTTGTAAGATACAGACCCCCAGTAGACTAGGTAGAAGTCAGATGGAGGTAGGCTATGCACCAGAAATCTGAGTCACAGCTGTGACTTTTATAGTGTGAACTTGGACCCATCTCATCTCCACTCTGGACCTGTCAGGTGAGGGGAATGAACTCAATGATCTATGAGAAAATGGCTCTTTGATGGATGTTTCTAAGTGGACTTAGTCATACTGGTACTGGTTGTGGAGTGTGTGTGTAAGATTAGGATGAAGTCACAGACCCAGGCTATGGTTTTCTGACTTTTAAAAGCATGGTCATAAACTATTCAGGACACCAAGAGTTGTTTATTTTTTTTGGTCCCAAGGGCTCTGCTTAGTGAATCATTATGGATTGAGAGCTGGTATAAATGAAGATGTTTGTTCCATTTGTCCCATGTGGAGCCCTAGTATTTTACTCTCTTGTTCATGAACAACAAACTAATTCAGCTAAGTAAAAGGAATTTGGGGGATGGTTTTCAGGGGGCCCACGGAATCCACAGGAAACTGTTCAACCAGGGATTAACAGGAACAAGGGAAGGCTTGAAAGAGGGCACAGAGATGGTGATGGAATAAACATGCCATCAAGACCACGTTATGGCCATCTCCACTTTGTAATGAAAGCTTTCAGCCCGTGCCTCTCCTCATCAGCTTACACAGGGGTCGATATCATGGGTGGACATGCAAGAAACAGCATAGGAAGAAAGAAAAAAACATGCTATTTATTTTAGCAGATATTATTTAATGTAAGAAGTTGATTAAACAGAAGTTGGCGGGTTACAAAAGTAAAAACGATCATGCAGGTAATGCAGATTTAGTATCTATGCAGATACAACTGTGCCTAGGACAGGAAACAAGATCCTGGGTTACTGTCATCAGAATCTCAAAGTCTGGAGCACAAGGATGGAGAAGCTGAGTCCCAGACCTCTGTGTGTGTGTGGGGGGAGGGGGGACACTGGACAGCCTCTGCTGGTATCTCAGGGATCAAAAGAAGACCCCCAGGGGCTGGGCTTCAGGCCCCCGAGGAACAATACTGCCTGACTCGTAGCTCGAAGGGGAGGTCCATGAAGAGGAACCAAGGCCTGAGGAAGGAGCTGGAGAAGACCCGGTAGCCACTGGAATGAAGAGCCGCAGCTGGGTGATGCTGAAAGTAAAGCACTGAATGGGAAGGAGGAAATCGTACTTCTCCTCATCCAGTTTCCCTATTGGCAGAATAGATCAAGAAGTCACCTTTCAATGGAGAAGTAAGGTTGATAGTATTCTGAGTTCGGTGAGAGCTGAGTGTAGAGCTCAAGGACAGGCTTCAGAACCTGCAGGGCACCCACCTGGCAGGACTCAGGCTGGTGATCACCCCTGGCTTACTCAGGGGCGAGAGGGAACATCTGACATTTCTCTTTCATGACTGAAGAGTCTACTGGAACAATTTTTCCCAATGTCATATCCACGTAGAAGATGCAATTCTCTGTGAGTAAATGCAGGTAGTAGGAGACAGAGGAAATGATGCCAGGGAGGCAAAATCCCAATTGTCTACTGTGGCCTCTTCGTAAGATGTGTCTGGGTGGAGTGCTGAGCGTTCATATCATTTTCCCTTCTGTATAAATATATGGAATTGACCCTTCTTGTCCTTTTGCAGCATTAAAGCTGGTTATTTATGTTGGGCTACAAATTGCAGATGCCCTGTTTAGATGGGGATTATAAATCCCCCACATTGAACTTTAATTGGGGCCAAATAAAGGAAAAAGTTTGGGGTTATTTTCTTCCATGGTTTGGAGATTTATATAGGATACTTAGAACCTGTTTATCTCTGCAGGCAGAAAGATAGTTGCTTAAATGGATTTTCATGCTTGTAGCTTCAAAACACAAAGCCCTGTGCAGCTTGCTGTCTGTTTTGCAAATCTTTATCACACCCAAATTATTGTTTGTGGAAGGAGGGAGGAAAACAGCTTATAGCAGTATCCCCCACCTCCCCCAATTTCTCTATTTTATGCTTAAAGAGATAGAGCCATCTAATAGATCTGCCTTTGGAGGAATTCAATGCATGTAATTAGTGCACCGACAGCTTTGTATTTCTTGAAATTAAGAACTTTGATTCTTTGCTGAAATGCAAGTCACTTGCAGGTACTTTTTCCTTTTATTCTTGAGTTTCTTTTTTTTTTTTTTTTAAAGATTTATTTATTTATACATACAAGCTGGGGTACAGGCCAGACGCGTGGGGGCGGCGAGAGGGTTCACCAGAGACAGAGTGGGGAGCAGAACAGGCAGATCAGAAGTACACTGCTGAGGGGAGCAGCGGGCGAGGCAGGAGAGGTCCGCCGCGCCATGTGGGATTCTCCCTGGCTGGGCGTCGAACTCGCGTTGCTGCTGCCGACAGCTCCACAGCGCAGCGCTCAGCCGCTGCGCCACCAGGGAGGCCCTTATTCTTGAGTTTCTAAAATGACCTGAACCTAGTTATAAGTAAGGCTGTTCATTTTTGTCAGAAAATTTTAATTCTTAAAATTAAAAGCTCTCTTGTATTTCTTCAAGGGTGGTTATGAAAAATTACTGAGTGGCTAAAATTCAACAGTTGAAAGGAAGGTCAATTGTTAGTCTTGCATACAAATTTATTCTTTGAAAAGTACTGAAAAAAGTTAATGAGAATACACACACACACACACACACGTTAAAATCTTTTCTCAGAAATGGACATATTGCTACCCTAAGATTTTTATATATACATAGATGCATGCAATCTATAGGTATATGAAAATTGAACTATAGTATATGTATTGATTTGAAATAAACTTTTCAGATAACATGTCAAATATTTTCAGGTTATGGCATGTGGATTCCCCTCTATTTATACAAGATGACTTCTTATAATTTAACTCCGCCCTGCGGATGGATACATTTGTCTTTTTTTTTTAAATATATATTTTTACTGTTATTTATGTCTTTTACATTTTGTATTCCCCTAGGGTAGCCCACCACCAATTCACCCGTGATTCATCTCCATGGTCCCTTGTGTCCTTTTCTATTCCATTTTGTGCCCTTATTTATCCTCCCCTCCCCCCCGCCTCCCCCCCACCCCCTGCTGATTGTCTCTCTCCTATTTGGTTTCCTTATAGTCCTGTTATAAGTGAAACATTCGATATTTTTCTCTTTACAAATATGTGATGCCGTTTCTGTAGGGCACATGTGGGATCACTGGCTTCTTGGAAAAGTATCTAGTTTAGAATCGTGCTATGTGCATTTAGTTGTCTCGTCTCTTCACTCTCCTTTAATCTGTTATAGCTCTTTAGATTGTTCTTCATTTTCATTTTATTGACAATATACTGTTGAAACAGTTTTTTGGTTTTCTTTTTACTATAATTTTCTTACCACATTTTGAGAAAAGCATTAAAAGTAGTGTTCTGGGCCATGTCATGAGGGCAGTAAAACTAAACCCTGGCCACACATTAGAATCCCCTGGGGTATTTTTTTTTTTTTTTAAGAAAATACCTTTGCCAGGACCTGGTTCTCAGAGTCTGATTTAATTCTTCTCAGGTAGGACTTGGGCATCTGTATTTCATAACGTTCCTCTCGCAATTCCATTGAACACTCTGGGCTGAGAGCTACTGGATTATGTGTGGATAATATCAGCTACATTATTTGTGGGGCATAGGACAAAAGGAATTGAGAGGCCCAAGTTAAAAAATTATTAAGAATGTCAAGCTGGTGACAACAAATCATTAAACCAGTATCGGGTCCTAACTAGGGACTGAGCAACTGCATCGGATGCAGACCCATGAGGCCAGCCTTAGGTTCACAACATCTGGCAAAGGAAAGCAAGTCTTGCAAGTGAAGGGTGTTAAAGAGCAGGGTCAAGAGAAAGGTTAGTGGGGACATGGGTTAGTGTCCATGTGCTCCCCTATATCTCCTCGCTCTCTTGCAGGTAGCTGAGGCCATATCACTAGGCCTGGGCAATGGGCAAAGAGTAGAATGGTGAAGAGTGAGTTTGGGTTCTCTGAAGCCTCAGTCTGATATGATGGTGATAAGGTGCTGCTGCTTGTATCCATGTGGATCCCTGAGTGATCAACTGGAGCCGAGCTCCCTGGGCATCAGGGCTGTACAGCACCTATGCACCATAACAAGAACTAGGTCTTGCTATGTTAAGTCACTGAAATTTGTTACAGCAGCATAGTCCAGGTTGTTCTGACAAGTACAGGAAAGTACAAATTGAATGCCATAGAATCTCAAGGGAGGGAGAGTGGACGTCTTGTAGGCATCAGGCAAAGCTTCATAGATTGAAGTGGGCTAGGTAGAATTTGGAAATGTATAGTTGGGAAGAAAAAGATTGTATTAGTTAAATAATATATGAAAAGCTACTGCCAAGTTTTGAATCTGAAAACAGCTACCATTTACTGTTGTTATGATAGGTCAGCTATGTGTTTCTGTTTTCTGTGCTAGACTCAACTAATTCACACTGGGTTCCCATGCGTCTTTTGACAGCTTCTGGGGTGGGTGGGAGCATGATGGTTTAGGTAGATCTCACTTACATGTCTGGAAAATTTCTGGCTGTTGTTATAGTGTCTCCTTTCCATGGTCTCTTATCCCTGTGCAGTCCAGTCCAGGCTTGCAGGTAGGTGGTGGCAGGACCTCAAAAGAAAGAGTGGAAAGACAAGGCATCTCTGGGCCTATGCTCCAGATTAGCACACTGTCCCTTGCACCCATTCTTTTGGTCAAAGGGAGTCCCAAAGTGAGCTCTGACTGACAGGCTGGGGAAATTGTCTTCACTTCTTGGCCTAGTATTTCTAGCATAAGAGAGGTGTTCAGTATTTATGGGGAAGGTATATAGTGAACTAGATTGTGAACTGGATTGCCTGGACACGTGTTTTGGAGCTCAGTTAGTGGACATTTTTACTTCCCTGTCTATATTCCCTGTCGGTAATCGCATCCCGCACTCCCAGCTGTGTATCTCCAGCCCTGGCCTCCTCCCTGAAGTTTCCCCCAGAGAGTATCTCAAGTAGCTCCCTACTAGGCAGCTCCAGCTTTACACATACAGATTTGCATTCCTTACATTCCTAGATGTTTCCCCCCCAACAGTTTTTCAAACTTTTTTAGGAAATAGTGGCTCCTTTTTCCAAATGCTTAGGCCACAAACCTTGGAGTCATCTTGGTCTCCTTTCCTTGTCTCCTACTCCATCTCAGCCCATCAGCACATCTTGTTAGCCCTACTTTCTGCACATGTCCACATCCTCCTGCTCCTCTCTCTGTCAATCATTATCACCAGGCCCAAGCCAACATAATTTGTTTCCCTCTATGGCTGCAATAGCTTCCCCTCCTCTCTCCCTGCCTTTTTCCCCACTGATCTCTACAGTCAATCTTTTCACAAAATCTCCAGAATGTTCTTTTCAAGATGTAAGTCATTTTATGTCACTTCCCTGATTAAGATACTCCAGAGTTGCCCATCTCCCTAAAGTAACGCCCTGAGTCATTACAGAGGCTCACAGTGCTACACGACCTGCTCTCCCCTGCCGCTCTGCTCTTGCTTCTTGCTTCGCCCCTGCTGCTGTCCACTCCAGCCTCACTGATCCTGGAACGCCCCCCACAGCTTCATGCTTTTAGTTTTGTTTTCCCTTCTGGACCATTCTTTCCCCTGACCGCTGCTGGCCTCAGTCCCTTATTTCCTTCATCTCTACTTAGGTGTTAGTTTACTGACCTTGCACTTTTCTCTCACTCTCACCCTCTAACAACAGCTATTTCTAAGGGGGCTATTAAAAATGGATACATTCTTGCAAGATGCTAGTCTAGAAAAGAGAAGGTTATGACTGAGAAACAGGCTAGAGGGGAGGGGAGAATCTTAAGTGCTCTTGGTGTCCATCCTGGAAACTGTATGGTTATCAAAAACTAGGGCTTAGGGGTTTTTTTGCAAGACAGTGTTGCACAGAAGCTCCAATCTTGGCAAATTCTTCCTGGGAGGCATTGTCATCTGTTAACACCCCAGGAGCAATTAGATTTATTTAACAAAAACAGAATGGTGTTTGTAAAGTAGCTTGAAAGAGTCCGTGGGGTACATCAAAATTGATTTTAAGTAGGTCAGAGCCGTTCTGTATCTAGCTGAATTATGATGTGCACACAAGCAAATTCATTTGCCGTGTGATGTGACTCCGGAAAAAACAAAAGCCTGAGTAGTATGTGAACTGCTTGTCTTTGGAAACCTTCAGGTGTGAGATCCTGAGACCTGCACCATCTTCGCCTGAGCTCTGGGCAGGAAGGAAGTGCAAAATTTAACTTCTCTCAATCTCTCTTCACAAATTCTTTCTGTAGGCATATTTACAGCCCTGAAGCCCACAGCTCTGAGTCAAATCCTGGTTTTGCCACTTACTAGTTGTGTGATCTTAAGTGAGCGACTTCACCTCTTGAAGCTTACGTCCTCACCCGTGAAAGGAAGAGCACATTAACAGTAAAAGCCTTATAGGACCATGCAAGCACCAAATAATGGGTGCCAGTGGCTTTGCAGTGTGGTTAGCATATGGAAAATACATCATAAATTGTTGACATTTAAAATGCCCCCCCCTTGATATTACACATGAGAAAGAAATGGATAAAACTGATCCTCCCTCAGAATCAGACTTTCTGGGGGATTTTCCCTAGAAGTTGAATCCAGATTGTGTGGTGATTTAGCCCTTTTATTCCTGTTAAAGTGCTTGCCATTTAACATGTGACTGTGTCAGTTTTACTGTGAGAACTCTTCACTCCTCCCTGTTCCCCGCCTTTTCTTTACCAAAATGAAAAGTTGATGTCTGAACGAAATGTCAGTTGTTTCTATATTGATCTGGAGGGACAACTTATTTCTGTTTAGACTGCACGGATGTTTGGGCTGGACTTCAGTGAGAAACGTGAGGAAAGAGCACCAACCCTGCAGGCAAACCACAGGGTGGCTTTAAAGATGGATTTTATTTTTCTCCTCTCATCCGCCAACTCTTGTGGTTCTGACTGAGGTCTCTGCTTTTCCCAGTCGGATGTTTGGAGAAAACAGTGTGTTCAATTCAGAGAGAGAAGGAAGGAGGAGGGGGTGGGACTTGAGCTCAGCATAAGTTAAATAATCATAATGATGATGGGCTTCCAGGTGTCTGGCACTGCTGGTCTCTAAGAGGAGGGTTCACAGGAGCTGGGAGGCAGAGTGTGATTTTCAACACTTGCAGAATTAATGCTGCAAACATCTCAGGCAAAATAGGAGAACTGGCTCCTGCATTGCAAGTCTGACATGTCAGATTTTGGTATATTCTTTCATTTATTCTTTCATTTATTCATTCAACATATACGTGTCGAAGGCTCATTACGTCATCTGCACTTCTAGATACTTAAAAATACCTGAGGTAGCAAGAGACACATTTCCTCAATTTTCTAAGCAGAAATAATAACTGTAACACAACGGTGATAATAAAGAAAGTTGCAGATTCCACGGGTTCTGTTCTGGAGAGACTGGATAATGGGCAGATTTTCACGAGGCTTGAAAGGCTGCTTTTAACATGGTGGTCGCGGAAGAGCAAGAGCATCGCATTAGGTTATGCCAAGAGGAGCCAGTCAAATGTAAGCCAAGATTCTGTAGGAAACCAGGTATTAAAAAGCATGTCTCATAAATAGCTCAAACTTCATGTGGCTAGAACGTTTGACTGTGGACAATCCTTTCTCTAATTAATGGTTGAGTCTTCTGCCCCATTTTCTGCCTCTCTCTTGCTGATGATTATGATGACTCCGATGCCCTGCAAAGAGTCAATGTAAGAGCGAAGAAAAACCTGAAAATAAGCTTAATTTTCCTGGTTTAAGAAAGGGAAGAGTTGCCGCCCTCCCTTTTCCCTAGCGCATTTACTTCAAACATTACCTTCCTCCTTCCTAATGTTGGTCTCTGGCCTTTGACATGTAAATCTTTGTTTTTTGATTGAGGTAACACTTAAAAATTAATCGAGGTTTACAATGTTGTTTGCAAGTTAGAAGTATAAGATCTCCCCTCTCTTTTTAAGTTTTACTACCCAGGATTGACCTTCCTTGGGTTAAAGGGCTGTTCCTTTGTAACCGTCAAGGGAGATGTCTCTTCCAGGCTCTGCAGAGTCCAAATTCAGTGGATCTCATGTTCCAAGTTGCAAAATTACCCCCTGTCATAAGATATAAGACATTTGTTTTTCCTTTGTCTAAAGCCAATTAACTAACAGAGTCACCCCAATTACCAGGTGAGTTTAGCATGAACTACATGTGACAAATGGTGCTGCCAAGTCCCCTGACTCATGTGTAGTGGGGTTCTCCTGCCTGGCTGGATGAAAAGGGGACATTTCTGTTTCTGCATCACTGAGCGTATTGCCCGTGCTGCCCATCCCATTCCAGCTTTATGTTCATTTAATAATAAAATTATCTTCTCCTACCTTTGTGGTGAGGTTTTCAACCTTGGGAGAAGAATTTGCTTTTAATTTATATTTCTCAACAATGGCAAAGAGTTCCCTTTCTGGAAGTTTCCTAATTAGATTACAATTCCATTTCTAACTACAGAGCTTTTTTGAATTCACAGCACTTATTCATTATGCCTTTTTTTCCCCTTTAATTCTTTTTGATGGTATTTTTCAAATGAAATCATGTGGAGCCAAATCAGTGTATAAAGCCATGAGGGGTGGAACTGCTCCCGGAGTCCCGTCTACACCTCCCTTCACTCTGCAGCCACTGGGAGACTTTGGGGGGACCCTAGCTGTTCTGCAGAGCTGGGTGTTATCACGCCCCTGGGTGAGCTCTCTGCTCCTTCTGCCCCTACACATTTTCCCTCTTGCTCTGCTTTCATTAGGTATCTCACTCGAACATATTTGGCCAAAGCTAGAACCTGGTGCCACTTGCCAGGTTGTAAATTCCTTCTGTCCTGAACCACAGCCAAGCTGCATGCACACCTTGTGGAACAGGTTTCTATTAGCATTTCTATTTTACAGATGAGAAAATGGAAGTGCAGAGAAACAGGATAACTTGGAGATTATCTCACACAGATCTTCCTTCCTATAGTCTCTCTCTGACGGCCTGTTTCTCCTGTGGCATTGTGCTCCCTGAGGGCAAGGGCATATTTCCTTCTTGGTGTCCATTTTGCCAGACACAGCGCTGAACATGCACTAAATGTGGCAGGCCTTCCCGAGACATATTCAGGCTTTCCGGAGACTTGTCTCTATGTATGTCAAAAGACTTATTTTGAGCTGAGGTCAATTAAAAATTTTCCCCTCACTTAACTATTTACAAGAATAAAAAATTAAGACTCCAAATTAGGATACTAACTAGAACTAACTTTTCAATGGGAGAACCATACCTGCCAATGTGTAAGGCAGGGCACACATCTCTACTGTAGAGCCAGCCTGTTTTCATCATGAGGGGCATCTCTCTGTCACATGAGTGAGTCCCCATCCCACTGTTCAGCTAAGACTATAAATGCCCTCGCTTTACCCCATTTGCTTAGAATCCATACCTATGTAGTTTCTCCATACACCTATAACACTGGTCAACAAATTTTTACAAAAGTCACGTTACTGAAATAAAATTAGTCATTTCCTATCAATTTGTATGTGCTCAACATGAATATGACAGTCAAATTCTAATTTTGGCTCTAGTTTTTTTTGTAATCTGCAATAAATTGATGTTTATATCATGAAATGCATGCCAATAGTAATAGGCCATGGTTAATACCTGTAAAATATCAAGGCATAGACTACTTCTTAGATTTCTTCGCTTGTCTCTTGTACAGATGTTCAGGAATAGAATAGATGGAAGACGGTTTCCATTGTGCAAAAGCACAGCCTTAAGACTCAAGTTTCGAAGAGTCTAGAAATAGTCTCCATTCTTGTAGGTCACGAGTGATTTCTAAGGTATTCATGAGGCCCTCAGTAGCGGAACAGAATACCAGAGTGCTTTCCTTTCTGAAGAAAGGCTCCAGCTGCTGGTGTTGCTTTCGATAGAAAGTAATTGTGACATCTTCTTCCTGAAGATTCCATTGTTGGAGTCTTGATCCTAGCAATTTTGCCTTATTCTTGGATAAGTCCAAATCACGAACCAGGTCATTTAGTTCTTTCTGTGTTAGTCTGTGTGGGGTTGATGATGCACCACAGTGAAAATCTGGATCACTGCATGCTGATGGAACAGCAGAAGAACAGGTCAGCTCACCCTTGTCCTCATCAGATGAATCAAGACAATATTCTGCTGGAGGTTCTGGAATAGGAAGTCCCTCACCATATAGAACTGCTCTCAATGCAGACAGAAAGTTTGGGTAGACTATTCTTGACTTCTTTGGCTTCCTTATTCTGCCAGAAAGAGGAGGAACCAAGCAGAAAGAACAGTCTTTTATGTGGTTGTTTGGCTCTCTCCACACTATGGGACTGCAAATGGCATGGATGGTTTTTTGCCATTTAGCCACTGTGAAAGCTGTGTTCTACATGTAGCACAGTATATATGCAGGGCCCAAGGTTTGTCTTGGTCACCAACTTTGCATCTGAAGTAAAGTGATAAGCCTTCTTCACTTGAGAAGTGATACATTTCCTCTGGTTGGCAAATTTTTCTTCCCCACAAACAGAGCAAAAATTGTCCATGCTATTAACACATTTTTGAGGCATTACTGTTCTGTATTGTGCCTCAATGGATAAAATAATAACAGTTCTATGGAACAGTAGCTTAAACAGTCTCGCACAAAGTCTGAAATATTTTCAATGCTCAATCTTTCCGACAGGGCTTTCTATAGTGCACTGCTGACATCAGCTTACTTCAGCAGCCGCCTGACAGTAGTATTGCATTGCGTCAGAAAATGATGCAATCAACTCTGGATGATGTGTGCATGATGGTATTATGCAATGCGATGCAATATTGCATCATTCCAGGCTGATTTAGGGTGTTGTTGCAGTCCTGTGGATCAGTTTACATGGTGAAACATATAAAACATTATATAAAATATCTTCAAAACGAGAGCTAATAAAAAAATTTTCAGGGTTATATTCATGTTCAGCACACCAAGATACTACAGATTAGGGCCTTTTTAAGTCTGTAACAATATCACCGTTGACCAGTGTAATTTGTTCTTTTCTCATACGATTCTGTGTGATGTGAATTTGTTTGTTTTATCAGCCCTCTAAGACCCCAGAGGTGTGAGGGACATTTCCTCCCAGCCCCACTTACAGGATGAATCAATGCGGTGACCAAATGGCATGCAACAGGGTGGCTGACAGGCCCATCACATCTGTGTGACCCCAGAGTCTATTCCTTATGTCGTTCTTTTAAAGGACAGCTCTGCAGTCAGTGGCTGAGCTAATGGAGGCACACAGTGTGTGGGAAGAGGAGAATAAGCCATCTTTCTTGCATAAGCTAAAGCTTCTGATATATCAAACATTTTCATTGCGTTTTTGCTCTATTACTCAGAGTGGCTGACTCCACTGCTCGATCGTAGTAAAGAATGGTGCAGAGAATGTTGCATTTAATTTATCCTTCTGGTCCTTGGAAATCATGGAAGTCACAGGTGCCATTGCCAATAGTTAATTCCCTTCAAATCAGGATTGCAGCTATCTATATACTAGACAGTTGGGTACACACATTTCTCTTCCTGTTAGTGCTGTGGCAGGTTAAAGAACCAACTTTGTTGGAAAAGATGCTCTGTCCTAATAAAAAGGCTCTAGATTGATTTGGCTTTCCTGAGAGCAGCTCTGACTGTTACAAAGATGCTGTCTACCGGGATGTTTCTCCTGAGCATGAGACGGTACATGGATTATATTAAAATTTGGGTTTGAGAGGCTTGTTAGGATTCTGGATCTCCCCCTCCTTTGAGTATCACTGGTAATGTCCCCAACCTTGCTGGTCTTCAGTTTCTCCATCTGTAAAATGGACAGTAACATCTTCTCAGAGGGGTGTTGAGAGGATTAAAAAAGAAGGGGTTGTACTGAGTGAAATAAGTCAGAAGGAGACAAGATAAATATGGGATGATTTTGCTTATATGTGCAATACAGGGAAACTGAAGAAAGGGTCAGGAAAAAGACCAAACTTGCAAGCTGACCACAGATCTGAGGCATGCAGCAGGGAGGGGCTAAAGCAAGGAGGGGAGGCACGAGAGACTGTGACGATGGTTTCAGGTGCTATGGTGGTGGGAGAAATATGGGGACTACACCTGTTGGGGAGAAATCAAATATTGTCCAAAAATTAACAATGATGTAAGAAAACAAATATAAAATTTTTTTTTTAAAGAAAGGAAAAAAAAAAATAAGAGAGGCATGTTAAGACCTGGTGCAGAGGAAACCAACATGAAGTTTTTTGGTTTTTACACACTAATTCCAGGTAAAGATGCTCTGTGTCTGGGCAGGGGACTTGGGGGACTCCCTGCCATGAGCATGGGCACGCCCCCTGTAGGCCCCCTTGGCTTGAGGATCACCGAGCCAGTAAGGGATGGGCCAGCATAAGGAGAGGTGCAGACTAGCTGCCTCCCCCAGACCTCACCATGCAAGGGCGAAGTGGGGGCTCAAGCGTTCACCCCTTTGCAAGCCACTTGAAAAGCAGTGGGCCTTTCCTCCTCATTGGGAAGAGGAGCAAGGAGACTCTGGGTCCACCTTGGACGAGTTTGGATCTCTGCTGAGTCCTTTGTGGTTTCTTTTCATTTGCAACCTCCTGTGAAAGAGCTGCCTTCTGAGGGAAGAGTTTTAGGGTAGAAAGAGAAAGCATGTATGGGCAGAAGGAAGTGGGCCCACATTCTCTGTCACTTAATCCACATGTGAGGCCTGGGGAGACTGTGTGTCTCTGGACCCCAGTTTCTGAGAAGCAATGGTAACCTCTCCCTGACCTTCAGTGTCTGGGGGGGCCAGTGTGACTGTGTGCAGCCTCTGGTGTGTGCTCACTTGTCTTGGAAAGGACTTACGTGCAGGAAGTCTGGGTCAGACATCTGCCTCCTGCTCCGGCCATTGTTCTTGCCGCTCCTTGAAACCTGACCATCCCCAGCGGGCACCTGACCTTCAGCTTACGCACACATGCCAGATGCCATGCTGGGTCCTGTGCATGCTCCTCTCCCAGAAGCCTATCACAGATCAGGGTATAATAGGCACAATTAATAGTCATTATTATTATTAAATATAACATCTACTGTAATGAAGTAGTGTTATTGTTCATCATATTAACAGTAGGTTTTGATATTATGTCCTTTGTGCAGATAAGGACAGTGGGTGAGGTTAAGCAATTTTCCCAAGGTCATGGTCAGGGAGAATTGGAACAGAGGTTCAAAACAAGAAGGGCTGCTCAAGAGCATACACTTGCTATACTGAGCATTCTGATTTTCTTTCCTGATTTTCCTAGGTCTTATTCAAGCCAAGTTTAAGATGTCTCTTGGCATAAATTTAGCCTTTGCTCTAAACCTAAAGGTATATGTTTCAGAGATAAGCCAATTCTAAATATTACAGAATTACTGGTCACCTCTCTGGTATAAGTGCCTAAATATTTCTGCTCAGGAAAAAATGTGCTGAGTCCTGATGAATTTACTCTGGACAGCAGGGACCAGTCAGCTTCCCTTTTCTTCACGCTACCTTGCAGGGAAGCCAGTTTCGCTAGGGGCACTGGAGAGAAAGCCTGTCCATCCACTTTACCTCCCTGAGACTCTTTTTGATTGTCTCTGTGTCTTTCCTTCCTTGGGAGAGAAAGACTTGGAAAACCTCTCCTCTCCATTTCAGATGGTCCAAAGGGACAAATTCAGTCTCCTCACAGAGGAGGGGATAGAGTCGAGCAAGTATGCAAAGGAGAATGGAAAATGCCTGTGATTTTCTGCAGCCTGGGAATGATATATGTTCCTGGGAGTAACCTACTACCTTGGAATTAGTCATTCTGTTATAGGACAGGAGAGAGGGCACCCCCAAAACCCCAGACCTGCCCTGATCTGAATGGGTTCTGCCATCCGCCGCATCAATACAAAGCATATAGGACCTTTAGTGGAAACCAGACTTTAATACAATTAGAAAGGACAGAGAAGACAAAGAATATAGTATCTAAGCCAAGCACCCAAGGCTATCCAACTCCTTGTGGGTAAAAGTCCACCCAAACGGGATTGGCCCAAAGCAAGTCTTGAAAGCCTGCCAAAAGTCTAGAACACCTTATGGCAGGAACCCACACATAAGGGGCAGAAACAGCCAGACAATTCTGGGAGGAACCAAAATACCTTTTGGCAGGGACCCATACAAAAGGGTCAGAAACAGTCAGACATTTCTGGGCAGAACAGAACATAATCAAAACCAAAATCAACACAGCCATCGTTAACTTTCCCATGGATCTCTCACCCATATCTATTTCAGTCAGTCCAGGCCAGTGCAGCTTCTTTACCAGCCTCTCTGCTCCTTGGGCCTCTGCTGGCTTTCCATCCTTCTTCCGTCTCCTCCTGTCTTCTGTCTGTGTGTTCTGTCTCCTCTCTGTGTGTCCTCTGTTTGTCTCCTCTCTGTGTGTCCTGTCTCTCTTCTCAAGCTTCTTATATCCTGCTCAGTCCCACCCTTCCTTGGGTGGGACAGGGAACCTGGGACACACCCTTTCTCCTGGGGACCACCCTGTTACAATTCCACATCATGTTCTCTCTCCTGCTTGAAGTCCCTCATTAAAAAAAAGTTAGGATTTTTTTTTTTACCCTCTCACTTAACTGTAGGAACGTTGTTAAATGTACAACTTTATCAAAATGACATAAGATATACGTTTCTGCCAATAGCAGCAGAAGAGGGTTAACAATTCAAATGGGAATGGGGAAAAGTTTCTACCAAAAGATGGGAAGAAGAAAGTTTGGTTGGGGGTCTTGATTTTTGCTCAGACCAAAGCTCATTATTACACATCTGGAATCCCTGGTCCTGGCAGAGAACAAGTTTTATGTTTTATGTTGGGAAAGTTTATATTATTTGTTCTGGCTCCTTGATATCATGACTCACTGTACACATTTGTTGATTATACAACTGTTAACAGACATCTCAAAAGTCATCCTCATTTGCCTAAGTTACTGATCCCTGAATTTGGTCGGATTTCAAACTTCTAGTGATTATCAGGCACTGATGTTCTAATCAGTGGGGCAGAAAGTCAGTGTAGAAGGGAAATAGGGACGAGGAGTGGAGTATGAGGGTGTGGAGCCTTAGCAGATAAGGGGGTTGGGGAGAAAAGGATAGCTCTGTGGGTTAGTTATGGAACACCAGAAACAGGATTCTATATAGAGAGATGGACAATGGTCTTTACCACTTGGCTGATAATGGAAGTATTCATGTTAGATTCAAGTGGAAATTTTTGAGGGATAGCATTGTTAAGATTCTGGATGGAGGAACAGTTGCCTTGGTCCTAAAAGGCCATTTTGCAACATAGGAATAAATCTTTTGACATCTCAAAGTTCTTTTCTGGTATGTGATTTGTGTGTATTGATTTATTTTCTAGGACTTTCTTTGTCTACCATTTTCTTAACTAGGAGTGCCTCTGACAATGGTTTTTCCAAATCCCATCTAAAGTAATCTCATCACATTTTCCATTGCTGTAGGGCACTAGATTGTAGTAAAGACATCAGCATTCAGGAAACTCCACAGCATCTCCTTCTTATAATGACTAAGAGGAAATGCCCGTCTCGGGACTGGAGTACAGAAATGATGGACTTGACCCTTTAAGATCTGATTAGAGGGGAAGGGTGGTTCTGGGTGCTGTCTGGCGTTGACCACTTGGATTCACCTTCTACCTCTCTAGTCTTAGGACATGCAGTCTCCCACTTGCTTCCTGCCCCCTAGGCATGCTGCCTCAAGTGTTCTTCTTGCTCCGTCTTTGTCCCAGTGCTCCTTTTTCCTGTAAGATCTTTCTATGACAAGTTCCTTCTTGAGGTTCAGAGTTGAGTTCAAATGTCACATCCTGAGAAAGACTGTCCTTCGTTAGACTGTCTGAAGAGCAACACTTTGCCACTCATTATCACATTTGTCCCATTTACTTTTCCTTATTTTCATCAGTTTCTGGAATGACCTTGTTTATTTGATGACTTGACTACTTATTATTTGTTTCTCTCCCCTTGAATGCAAGCTCTGGGTGACCAGGAACATTGTCGTTATTATGGTCCCAGCACCTGGAGAAGCCCGGGATGCATACTAGAAGCACGTGAGAAGAGGATGCATTAATGAACAAGGCTGCACTCCTGTGCATCACCACTTAGAAATCACTGCTTTAGTGGACACGAAGCAGCTCCTGGCTTACCCTGGGCTCCGGTGAAATACAAACTAGGGGAGACGCAGAGCGCAGAGAGATTGTTTAGGAATGTGACACTGGGAACAGGCATGGTGGATGGGAGTGAAAGCAAGGAAGGTGGGAAGAGCTGAAAAACGTGTGTTATTGATTGGGCCATGGCTCTTCCATTGGTTGTTGATTCTGAGAGCTTTTCAGGTGATTGATGAAATGCACCTCAGAACTATTGATATAAAAAAAGAAAAGAGAATAAAGACACATCAGCAACCATAACCCTCCTCTTGGGTGAAGAGCTGTCATGTGGACACAAACTCTTCTGCCCTCTTGCATGGCACATAAGTGAGTCCCCAGTGGTTCCCTGAGGGAGGTCCAGGGCATGAAGTAGGAGGTGAGCAGAGCTGACAGATGGACTGTCCACTCATACTATTTGAAACTGCTTGAAGCCTGTGTGGGACTGGTCACTGCAGCCACATAGGAGTAGAGGATTTAAATAAGTACAGTCAGTGCTCAAAGCTCGTTCAGCCCTTTTGTGCAGTACGGGCTTGTTAGATTCTTTATTTCACTAGTTGTCATCTCATAGTTTCATTTTTTTCATTTTAAGTTTGTGTGTGTGTGTGTGTGTGTGTGTGTGTGTGTGTGTGTGTATGTGTGTGTATGTATAGAACAACTGGGGAGTAGGCCAGAGGGATAAGGGGTGAGAGGATTCACCAGAGACAGAGTGGGGAGCAGAACGGGCAGATCTGCTGAAATACACCGCTGAGGGGAGCAGTGGGCAAGACAGGAGAAGTCTGCTGCACCATGTGTGGATTAGCTCCCTGGCTGGGAATTTAACTCAGGCCTTAGCAGTGATAGTGCTGAGACTTAACCCCTAGGCCACCAGGGAGGCCCTCAGGGTTTCATTCTTATCCAGCCTGTTGGGATGATAGATCTTCCGGGTTTCATGTCCTATTGCTCATACTCCCCACCGCACACCTCCATCTGGTGTTTCTCCACTAGTCTTGAGCCTTTGGTTCTTTCAGGACATGAAAACCAGGTTCCCCCTTCTCTGATCATGTTGAACAATGATGGCAGGAGTGTTTCACAATATCTGGTTACCTGTGACAGACACATGATTTCCTAAAGGCCCTCACAAATGTGCAGGTGGTGTCTTGTCCCATTATCTCCCCTAAAGTCCCTGTGGAACTCTGTGGATAGCTACCTATGAGAAAACAATGCATTTTGCAGAGGAGTTTGAAGAAGTATTGTCAAAACAGGTGTAGTTTCTAGAATCTGGAGGGAAATTTGAAGGATGTAAGAGGCTATATATATTTTGACACTGCAGTTTATTGAGTAGGATTTTTTTCCTCTTTTCTCTGCGCCCCCATCTAGGTACTCGATGAGATAACTTCTTCCTTGTGATCCCACAGTGGACAATCCGATAACCATTTCTTGACAGCAAGCACCATGCTATTTCTTTTGGTGTGTGTTTTGTAAAAATATGTTTCCCTAGGAGATTCTCCTGAATCTCAGAATTTTATTTTCAGAGTATTTTTGTTGGTATCCCTAATTCTATCTGAAATGTTTGAACTCACCTGGGAGCCTTAGGACCATGTAAGAAGGAAAATGGAAACTATATAGATCTTAGAAGGCCCTAGACTTGTGGAGATCCATTAACATCCCCTGTCTCACTCAGCAACTACCATTACAGCCTCACACCTGGGATAGGATCTGGCTCACCTGTCTGGGGAGGCCCTGAACTTAAGGTAAGCATAAAAGATGACAGTGGGCTGTATTTTCAGTGCCAGTGGGAGAACATCCAGATCTATTTCTGCATATAAGTCCTTTTATTTCTAACTTTTATTTATTGATTGATCATTTTAACTATTAGTAATTCTCACTTTGCACCTTAACCTGAGCTGGAAAATTTGGGTTACCTCAAAACTCCCACTTTCTCTTACTTGTGCACCTTGTCTTCTGCCTCCTTTCATCTATGTAATTCATCCTCATCTCTCAACCCATTTTAATGGTTCTATGATCTGATTTCTCCTATTGTGCCTTGTTTCTAAACTTTTATTCTTTATTTATCAGGGAGGTATACTTTAACCATCTCTTTGGAAATTAGAGTCAAATATAAGAGAAGGCTCAAACTTTTTATTTTATAAGGTGTTTTTTAAATATTATGTTTGTTTGTTATTACATCACTGTAATGTCTTAGGGGGTATAGCTTTTACTTATACACCTCTACAAATGTGTGCTATCACTCCACAGCTACCAAAGCCCCATCACCCTCAGCCTAGTGCAGTAACCTTTTTCCTCCTTTGCTCCTACCGCTGCCACCCTCCCCTCTGGTAGTCCCAGGTCTGTAGTTAGATTTATGGATTTGTTTTTGTTTCTTTCTTTACTTTGTTTCTTTATATTCCACAAATGAGTGAAATCATCCAGAATTTGTCTTTTTTCCTTCTGACTTATCTTAAGGTAAAACCCTCCAGTTCCATCCATGTTGTTGCAAATGGCAAGATTTCAGCTTTTTTTTTTTAAACAAACAGAGTAGTATTCCATTGTGTGTATGTACCCCATCGTCTTTGTCTATTCCTCCGTCATTGGGTACTCAGGTAGTTTCCATATCTTGGCTCTTGTAAATAGTGCTGCAATGAACATAGGAGTGCATGTATATCCCTTCAGATTAGTGTTTTTTTCATCTTTGGGAATTGCAATAGAATTGCTGGGCCATATGGAAAGTATATTTTTAATATTTCAAGATACTTTTGTCCTATTTCCATAAGGTTGGAACTTTCTACACTCCCAATAACAGTGTATGAAAGTTCTACTATTTTTTTTTGTCACATTTGCCAACATGTTATTTCTGGTCTCTGTGATATGGGCTATTCTCACAAGCATGAGGTAGTATCTATTTGTGGTTTGATGACAATTCCCTGATGATAAGTGATGGTGAGCATTTTTTCGTGTACCCATTGGCTATCTGTATTTCTCCTTTGAAGAAATGTCTATTTAGTTCTCCTGTCCATTTTTTGATTATGTTATTTCCTTTTCATTGTGTTAATAGGTTCTTTGTGGAGTATAGATATTAGCACCTTATTGACTGTATGATGCTCAGGTATTTTCTCTCACTTGGTAGGGTACCTTTTAATTTTAATGATAATTTCTGTTGCTGGGAAGAAGCTTTTTAGTTTGATGTAGTTCCATTTATTTTTGCTTTTGTTTCCCTTGCCTTTGGAGTAAAGTTCACGGAGATATCCCTGAAACCTAGGTCATAGAATGTTTTACCTGTGTTTTCTTTTATATATTTTATGTTTTTAGGTGTTACATCCAAAGCTATGATTCATTTTTAATTAATTTTTGTGCATGGTATGAGATAGTGGTGCAGTTCCATTTTTCCTGTTATCTGTGGAATTTTTCCAACACCACTTGTTGAAGCAACTTTCTCTTCTCAATTGCATGTTCTTGGCTCCTTTGTCCAAAATTAACTGTCCATGTAAGTGTAGATTTAAGGCCATGTATGACAGACTCACAGCTAACATCATACTGAATGGTTAAAAAACTGAAAGCTTCTCCTTTAAGATCAGGTATGAGACAAGGGTGCTCACTCTCACCACTACTATTCCACAGAGTATTGGAAATATTAACTAGGTAAATTAGACAAGAGAAAAAATAAAAAGGAATCCAAATTGGAAAGAAGCAGTAAGCTATCACTATATGCAGATGACATGACAATATACATAGAAAACCCTAAAGGTTCCACTAAAATTCAATCTTAGAAGTAATAAGTAAGTACAGTAAAGTGGTAGGCAGAAAAATCAATATACAATAGTCCATTGTACTCCTAAATGCGAACAAGGAACTAGAGAAAAAGTCAGGAAAACAATTCCATTTTGATTCCTTCAAAAAGAACTAAGTATTTAGGAATTAACAAAGGCGGTAAAAGATCTATACAATGTGAACTAAAAGACACTGCAAAAGAAAAAGAAGGTAAAAGGGAATGGACTGATATTCCATGTTCATGGATTGAAAGAATTAACATTGTTAAAATAGCAATATTTCACAAAACAACATATATAATCAGGGCAGCCCCTATCAAAATTCCAGTGGCATTCTTCAAGGAAATAGTGCAAAGATTACTAAAATTTGTATGGAGCCAGACCCCATACAACCAAAACAATCCTGACAAAAAAGAAGAGTGAAGGTATCATGCTCCCAGACTTCAAATTGTATTGCAAAGCAATAGTAAACAAAACAGTAAAGAACTGGTATAAAAACAGACAAACAGATCAGTGAAATAGAATTGAAAGTGCTCTGAAAGTTTCAAGTAATAAAATTCTCATATTCTAGTTCAAGTGTTGACA
The DNA here is from genome assembly GCA_004024925.1 of Scalopus aquaticus. Lineage (NCBI taxonomy): Eukaryota > Metazoa > Chordata > Mammalia > Eulipotyphla > Talpidae > Scalopus > Scalopus aquaticus. Next base: position 127,910 of record PVIJ01001907.1, read on the forward strand.
ACTTTTTCAGTAAAGGACTGTCTCTTATTAATTCCTTTTTAAAAAAGCTTTTTTTAAAACACACACACACACACACACACACACACACACACATATATTACTGTGTAGTCTGTGGCTCTCTGGTTGCTAGTATTGTCAATATTGGGTCCCAGATCAGGTCACCCCAAGAGGTACCAAAGTAGCATACTGATTATTTCAAATTAAAGAAACAGTTGGCAAATGAATGATGCCCTAAATCTCTCTTTATCCTAAAAGCAAAAATTTTCTATGACCCACCCCCCTCTCTGTTGCTCCAGAAAAAAAAAAAATCTGTGTGAAAAGTACCCTTCCTTACAGAGATGGAGAAACTTGTTTATTATCAGAGACAGGAACAGGAGTTGTGTATACAAGCTCTATTAAGTTCACTCTACTAGCTGTCTAACACCAAACTTACAAGAATTGTTTTTCCTGTCTGTTACTTACAAATTTATTGCTTCCTTGTATAAAAACTACATAAAATGACTGTTTTAGTCATTTACTAGGTTTCATGTATTATGAACCTTTATGTGCATGAAATTAAATTTGTCTTTTATGAATCTCTCCTGTGTCCTTTTAACTTGGGGCCTACCAAGGGAAATGAAGAAAGTAAGAGAGGGTTTCTTTGGAAATTTCCCCTCCATCAGTAATAAAACATCAAAATCTTGCCAAAGCTCCCATGAGACTATGAAGGACAAATAGCTTGGCTGATAGTGTGACTTCATTTTCATTCTCAATTATCTGACAATGGTATTTTGTTAGAGGAGTTAGGTGTTTACATGTTGGCTGGGACGTTGGGAGAAAATATGCTTAATTATATATACACCTTTGTAAAAGACTGCTCTTTTGAACTAGTCTTAAAGAATTTGCATGGCAACTACCTATATGTTGATGGGAAACACCCAGTTGATATAGCTAGCCAATTTTGTTTTCCAGAATGGTATCTACTGTTACTTTTTTACTCTGGGCTCTAAGAATCCACAGCTACTAAAGCAAATAGGAAGGAGAAATTGTTAGCAGTCCAGAAGGAAGTAATGGAGGCTCTTCTTACTGTAGAATGGCTGCGAAGATCATGAGCTGCTCATAGACTATCAGAACTGTATGGTAACTCAGTGACCCTGTGGGTGGGGAAAACGAAGCTGGAAATTTGAGATGAGTAACTCTCTGAACTGGAACAGGAGTCTGGGTCCCGTGACTCCCACTGCCTGGGCTAATTTACTCCCCACTCCTTTGTCCTCTGGCTATTGAAAGTTTAGATACCGTTGTTAAATCTGGTCGGTGCTCAATGCATGACAGCAACTGTCTTCTCTGGTTCACTGTGACATGCGATACACATGATTGTGCCGCATCCCACTGTGATCTCCCCACAGCACACATGTCCCAAAGTCAAGTTGTTCTTCTGCACATGGAGGTGCTCCATTGATACTTGACCTGGCAGAATCATATGTGCCTGAGAAGGGCTGTAGGTGTGGGTCAGGGAGTCTACAGATGACTTCTCACAGTGCTGGCCTTGTCTCCTTAATATGCTCTACCATACTGTGACCAGAATGTCACTCTCCATAGAGTCTAGCAAGGCTAGGCTCTGGCTGTGTGGTGGATTAGACCAGATTCACATCACTCTACACATTAAACTTACATGTTAGCTGTAGTCAAGTAACTGAAGCTGTTTTGGTGCTTCTCCAAACAAAGTGGCAAAGTGTAATGGGGAAAAGTAGAGGAGAAGGACACTGAATTCCTCACTAGGTACATAAGATTTGAAATGGAGGCCAAGAGTTTGGAGATAGAGGCAGACTATGCTACAAGCCAATGTCGCTCTATGCCATCAGCTGCATCTGGTTTGGGGAAAAGTGGACAGATATTATGGTCAGGGGATTACTGAATGACGTGTTTGGAGAACTTTCCTGTGCTATCTTAAGTAACTGTGCTATTTGAAAAATTATAAATCTTATTTTTTTTTTAAATAAGATGTCTGTTTTGGGTATATTTTTCTAAAATTACAATTACAAAACAAACTATATCTGCATTTTCAAAGTGCCTTCTGGCCTTTGCAAGGCACTTGTGTAATTTCTTTAAATGTTCCTTTATGCCTTGTGCTTCTGAATCTAGGCCTATGTACACTTGTTCTCTGGGCTGTGCAAGCTCTACCTCCTGTTAAACTGGTGACTCCTCCTAATGCTTTGTGCCACAACTAGTTGTTACTTCCTTGAGTGACAGGATTAGATGCCCTTCTTGGGTGATCCCACTATCATTACACCCATTAGAGTTCAACTGCATTTTATTGAAGATACTTCTTTAATGACCTGTGTCCCTAACCAAACTGAAGACACACGTCTCAGGTTTTCATAGCCTGGCACTTACCTAAGAGTGCTCAATATATGTTTGCCAAGTATTTGCATAAATGATACGATTTCTTCTTACACGTTATTACTAATATTATTCACTAGAGACATTTTAAGGTGCTCGGACATAACTTTCTCTTTTCCTCAATTAACTGAGTGTGGATCCCTGAGGGAGCAATGCAAACACCATTCCTGTGCTGCCTGGACCACCAAGAATTTAAACTTCAGAGATTAAGTGAGCAGCCCAGCTTTCCTTTCCAACAACTGTATCCTCATTTGTCTCAAGTTTGCATGCCATGCTGCCAAGGGAGATTTATAGAACAACTCCCACGAGTTTTAATTTCAATTCATTTGGACTGTGTGAGATGTATACAGTATTTTATGTTAAATAGAGTTGTTATGACTTATTTGAGCTCTTTGGAAGGAAGATGTTCCCTAAATGCAAAGCAGGCAGAATAACAGAATTTACATTTTAATGCTTTGCTTTATCCTTTTAGAAAAAATCCTCTGGGGAGTAGCAAACCTCAGACATTAACCGGTATTGACATTTGGGCTTTCCTAGATTCTGCAGAGCAGAGGTTTTTATTGCCTCTTCAAGTTGCCTCATCACCCATTCCGAACACATGGGAGAAGTTAAATTACATCATTCCCCAAGTCCCTGTAAGATCACCTGTTTGTATTTCCCTGCCGTCTACCATCATGTGTAACTGCCACAAGCTCTGATCAATCAATCAGTATGTAGTTATCAAGGCCAGATCTGCTTGGATCTTTGCTACAAGCCATAAAGGAGACATATGAAATATTGAGCATAGTTCTGAGCCACAGGGAAGTTTTAATTTAATTGGGGGAGATAAAGAATGACATAATCCACAAGTTCTTTTGGGAAGTATGAGATATAGCAAAATCCATAGGCAAATATTTATCAAATGTCTTCTGTGCGCCAGGCAATATACTAGGAGCTAGACCTACAGTAGTGAATAACAACAGCTTTTACTTTCATGAAACTTACTTTAGAGAGAACTAGAAAATGAATTATTAAATGAAAAACTTAATTTCAGGTAGTGTTAAGTGCTGAGAGGAAGACTATCAAACAGGACACTGTGACAGATATTAGTGGGAGGCATGTGGGGGAGGAGAGGAAAGTGCTGTTTTAGCTCGGGGGATTAACAAGCTTTTGCGGAGAAGTGGTATACAAGCTGTGCTGGGGTCACAGGAAAGAGCCGGCCAATCAGAGATTTGAAGGAACCGATTCCAGACAGAGGGAATCAGCATGATTTTGACATGTGCGAAAGATGGAAAACTGGCTAACAGAGAATAAGGAAGGAGGGCTGGTATGGTAACTTGTCTGACTGTAGGCAGAAGCCTGATGTGCATAGGGCCAGCCACATGGTCTGGCAGACTTGAGAGGAATAAGACTTCCTGAAAGCTGGAGCAATCATTAAAGACATCGGGAAGGCAATAGAGATTGTCAAATGAGTCCAGTTAATAGGAAAGGAAAAAGAAAAGTACTAATAGAGGAGGGAATATCATTATCAAATGCCAAGAGACTTGTTAGCTTTGCTGACTCTAGTGCCTCCATATTTTTATTTACTAGACCAAGGTGCACTCAATTATTATAGTTTCTTCAAAGATGCACTGTGTATTTATTCATTTTTAAATATTCAAAGTGCCAATGATTTTAATTTTTATATATTTGAATATAATATATATTGAATAGGTAATAGAAGGGTACAGAATTCAGGGTACTAAAGAGAGACAGTGAAACTTATTTTCACCACATGCCAAATGCACCCGTCTCCCCACCCTAAGGGTGGGGAATATGTTCTTGCAATTTTCCCCCACCCTCATTCTTTATTTCTTGAGTTGTCTTTTGATTTTATTAAATTGCTGGAATTTTATTTACGTAATTTTTTTTATTATGTTATCATTGGGTTACAATTTTATATAAGATATACACGTCTAGGACCACATCTTCAGCTGTACGTTACCACCTCACACCCACCACCAAGCCACCCATAGTCCTCTACCACAGCCCACTGATGTTTTGTTTTTTTGTTTTTGTTATTGAAGTACAATTGTTTTGCATGCTTGTTAGTGTTTTGACAGTGTAGGATTTTCCCCCTCAGGTGTGGTCAATGTAGCACTGCCATCAAAATAACACCCATGGTCCTCTGCCATAGGCCACTGTACTCTCTCCACACCTGTTCTCACACCTGCTTCCAAACCCTCTGGATGCCCCAGCTCCACGGTCAGCTTTCAGGGGTGGGTTTTCAAGTTGGTCTTTGGTCCTTTGTTTGGTTTCTTTCTTTCCGCATGTAAGGGACTCCATCTAGTATTTATGCTTTTCCTTCTGGCTTATTTTGTTTAGCATAATCCCTTTTAGTCCCATCCTACATTGCCACAAATGGCATGAGTTTATCTTTTTTGATTGCTGAATAGTATTCCATTGTGTGTATATACCACATATTCTTGACCCAGTCATCTGTTTTTGAGCACTTAGGTAGTTTCCATGGTTTAGCTAGTGCTGAAGTAAACTTAGTCATGCAGGTTTTCTTTTAAATTAATGTTTTTGTATTAGAAATGGTGGGGAATTTATCACTCAAAATGAAGTGGCTTGATCAGTTCAATGAAACAAAACAGACATTCATTTTTGTTTGGTTTGCTCCTAGAAGAACTGATTTTATGAGCTTAACAGAATAAGAAATTTTCTGAGATGCAATGTTCTGATTCCAGAGATTGAAGTTCTTCTATTAAAATGATCAGACCAAATGCACATTCTTTATTTCAATAGGAATTAAGTAATTTGTCTGAATATTTGTTTATTAGAGAGATACAGCTCTACCTCTAGTGGGATATATAAACTATACAAATATCAAGAGAATAAGGATAAAGAAAGAAAGGTTGAAAGTAAAAACAGTTTCAGTTTGTTGAGGATCTGACAAAGCTTTATGAAGGATTTATGAAGGTAGTCTTTGAGTTGGGCCTTAAATGACACATCATTTATAGCTTAAATAGAAATAATTTCACTTGTAGAGCACAGTTTATTTGAATGGAAATATAATATACAGTAGTTCTCTGATAGACCAAGAGTTACTGGTAGAAGAGGAAGCAGTCCTACATTATTTACTACCATGTGTTACAGGAATAAAAAATAAATGAGTTGCAAAATTTTGATGGCTAAAATTTCTTATGGCTAAGTGAATTGGTTTCCAAACTGGATCCAATCAGAAAGGGTGGTCTCTTTGCATTTTTCTTTTCCACAGTGTTGCCCAGGCAACTATCTCCTCTGATGGAAGATGCCATTAGAACAGCACTTCTGAAAGCATTTTGTGCAAAACATTAGTGTTTCAAGATGCTCTGGAGGAAAAAAAAATCCAAAATCCATAGATAAATAACTCTGGGCAATAATGAACATGACATTTCTTCAAAGACATACACAATGTGTATTTTCCTTCTTAAAGACTCTAAGAAGTCCCTCAGGAAGGAACCTGTTTAACTTTGGTAACCTTGCCTTGGTGTTTTTAATCCAGTTTTATTTGAAAAGTTTAAAAATTTTAAAATACTCTTTTTGAGATAAAATTTACATGCAGTGTAATGCACAAATCTTAAGCATATAATTTAATGTCAACATTTGTGTGGTCACTCCCCAAATCAAGATGTAGAACATTTGTACCACTGCTCTAAATTCCCTCTTACCTTGTTCCAGTCATTACCTACTCTCAATTGAAACTACTGATTTCTGTCATCAGGGGTTATTTTTCCTGTTCTTACATTTTATATAAATGAGCTTGTACAGTTTTGCATCTGCCTTATTTTTCTCAGTGCATGTTTTACAAATTCACCCATATTACTGTTTGTATACATAATTCAATTTCATTGCTAGAGAAGCATTCCTTTGTATGGACATACTACAGTTTCCACATTCATTGCCCTGTTGATGGATAGTTCCACTGTATTCAGTGTTAGATTCATGAGTAATTTCTTTTTAAAGACTTATATTTTCATTCATCTGAGATAAATAACTATGAGAGTATTTGGAAGGTGTGTGTCCAATTATACATTTTCTCTAGGAATGTATGAAAGACCCAGTTGCCTCACACCTCATCCATACTTGATGTCATCAGTCTCTTCAAGCTTATCCACTCTATCAAATGAAAGCAAACATTGTGATTTTATTTGCTCAGAGTTTAATGGTCCTGAGCATCTTCTCAGGACACACTGGGCATTTGTATAACTTTTTATGAACTGTTTTCTAAGTTTTAAATTGCATAGTCTTTTTTATTAATGATTTTAGTAGTCTATCATATATTCTGGGCTCAAATACGTTTATGTTCTGCCTATCTAAGGTGTTGTCTAAGAAATCTTTACCTACCTCAATATCACAAAGGTATTTCTGATCTGATATTTTCCAAATTATCTTCTAGAAGTGTTTTACTGCTAATTCTTATGTGTAGGGCTACAATCCATCTCAATTTAGTATTTCTGTTTAGTACAAGGCAAAAAATAAGGTGTTTCATTTCTTGTACCTGTTTCACATCATTTGTTGAAAAGATTCTCCTTTCCCTGTTGAAATGCATTGGGTCCTTTGACAACAATCATTTGAGTATAGTTTGTTCATGGATCTGTTTATGTATTACCTATTTAAAATCCATCTATCTATTTTATTTTCTTTATATGCATCATTCTTGATAACTGATTTTATAGCAGATTTTGGAAAAAGCAATGTGGGTCATCCAGCTATTTCTCATTTTATGCCTTTCTAGTTTTTTTTTTTTTGCTATTTAACATATTTCGGATTCACTTCATCAATTTTTATTTTTAAATTGTTGTAAAATTATTTTTAATGTCTGCCGATAGTTACATTTTGCTAAATAAACTCTGCTTGTATTAGAACATATCTTGCTTAGAAAAATGGGTAGAAAAATGACTCTACATTTCCTTATTTATAATGTAAAATAGCGGGGAAACCTGTATTATCTTTTTCCCTCAGAAGTTTTATTTTTTCCACACCACCATCCATTTAGCCCCTGTGACCCTTTCTCCCACCACCTGCCCTGCCCAACAACTCTTGATCTCAGAAGCCACACTTTGTCTATGAATGTAGGCTAGTTTTTAGAAGTATTTTGCTTTTTTGAATCATCTGTATGAATGTTTAAAATATTAAACATTCATTTTGTCATTTTGACTTGCATTACTATACATAATTCCTTTAACAATTTCCATTTTACTGTAAATAGCAACTGTTTATTTTTTCTTATAGTTGAATGAAAAATATTCCATTGTGTGGATATATGATGTCTTCTTAATTTAGCCCTCTGTCATTGGGCGCTTAGATAGCTTCATATGTCATTACTATTGCAAATAATGCTGCAACAAACATGTAAAGCATATCCTTTTTTTTTTTAACAATTGCCTCATCTTCTTTGAATAGATTCCTTTGCCTATTTTTTACTGGGTTGTTTGTTTTCTGTTGTTAAGTTGTATGAAGATTTTTAAATATATTTTGGAAAATAATCCCTGTCAGTCACATGTTCTGCAAATATCTTCTCCCAGTCTGTTTGTGTGGGGTTTTCTTTTGCTATATAAAATCTTAGTTTGATAAAGTTCTATTTGTCTGTTTTTGATTTTGATTCCCTTGCCCTTGGAGTTGATGTCAAATTTGTTGCCTAGTTTTCCTCTATGTGACTGTGAGTTGGAGTCCTGTATCCAACTCTTTAATCCCTTTTGAGTATGGAGTTAAGTAACATTCTTATTTCTTTTTTGATTTTGTATGTGACTGTCCAAGTTTCCTCGGACCATTTGTTAAAGAAGGTTTCCTTTTACCATTGTATATTCCTGGTTCTTTTATCATAGATTAACTATCTGCATAGGTGTGAGTTTATTTTGTTGCTTTCAGTTCTAATCCCTTGATGTATGATTCTACTTTTGTTGCAATACTATACTGTTGGGATTGTACTATAGTTTGAAGTCAGGTAGCACAATACTTTCATTTTTTTTCTTTCAGGATAGTTTATGCTATTAGGGATCTTTTGTGGTTTCACATAATTTTGTAATTCTATTTTCTTGTCATTGGCATTTTGATAGATAATGCATTGAATCTGTAAATTACTTTCAGTAATGTGGTAATTTTAACAATGTTTAATATTCTAGTCCATGAACATGGGGTATCTTTCCATTTATTTATGTCTTAAAATTTTTTTTAACAAATTCTTATGCTTTTCAGTGTAGTCCTTTACCTCCTTTGTTTAATTTACTCCCAGGTATTTCACAACCTTTTTGGCATGACTGTAAATGGGATTATTTTCTTAATTTCTCTTTCCTTTAGTTCATTATATGCATGTAAAAATGTAGCTGATTTCTTTTAAAGATTTATTTATTTATGCGTTCAAGCTGGGCTATAGGCCAGAGGTGTGGGTAGGTGAGATGATTCACCAGAGATAGAGTGGGGAGCAGAACAGGCAGCTTGACTGAAGTACACTGCTGAGGGGAGCAGCCGGTGAGCCAGGATAGGTCTGCTGAGCCATGTGAGAGTCTTCCTGGCCAGGTTTCGAACTTATGCTGCAGTGGCTCTGGATAGCTTCATAGTGCTGTGCTTAACCCGTTGTGCCACAAGGAGGCCCATAAAAATGTAACTGATTCTTGTATTGATTTTGTATCTTGCCACTCTACTGTATTATTTCATTATTTCTAGTAGCCTTTGGTGGAGTCTTTAGGGTTTTCTATGTATATTGTCATGTCATCTGCAAATATTGCTAGTTTTACTTCTTTTCCAATTTGAGTTCATTTATGCTTTTTTCTTACTTATTTGCTCTAAGACTTCTAATGTTTTAGTGTACAACAGCAGTAAGAATGGGAATACTTTTCTTGTTTCTCATCTTAGGAATGCACTTTAGTTTTTCACCATATGTTAGCTATGAGTTTGTCATGTATTACCTTTATGAAACTTAAGTATGTTCCCTTTATTCTCAGTTTTATTGAGTGTTTATCATGTATGGATATTGAGTCTTGTCAAAAGCTTTTCAGCATCTATCAAGTAAGTTATGTGCTTTTTATCTTCCTTTTAGTTGACGTAGTGAATGACATTGATTGATTTACGTATGTTGAACCAATCTTGCATCCCTGGAATGAACCCCACTTGGTCATAATGAATGATTCTCTAAATTATTCTCTGCTAGATTAATTTGCCAAGATTTGTTGAGAGTTTTTGCATCTACTGGTACCAGTATATAGTTGCCTTTTTTTTTTTTTTTTTTTTTTTTTTTTTTTTTTTTTTTTTTTTTTTTTTTTTTTTTTTTTTTTTTTTTTTTGCAATTGTCTGGTTTTGGAATCAAAGTAATGTTTATCCTGTAAAATGTGTCTGGGAGCATTCCCCCTCTTCAAATATTTTCAAAGAATTGGAGGAGGAGAGGTATTAGATTTTTGAAGGTTTGGAAGAATTCATTAATGAAGTCATCTGGTTCTGTGTTTTTGTTCTTAGGAAGATATTTGCTTACTCTTTGGATTTCTGTGCTTGTGATTTCTCTGCTCAAACTATCTGTTTCATTCTTATTCAGACTTGGAATGTTGTATACTTTGAAAAGTTTATCCATTTCTTCTATGCTGTCCAATTTGTTTACGTATAGATTACCATAGTATTATTTTGTGATCCTTTGTGTTTCTGCAATACCTGTTGAACTTCATCTCTTTTGTTGTTATGATCCATTTTATTAGGATTTTCTCTTTTTTTGATTAGTAAACATGGCAAAGTGCGTATCAATTTTACTCATTCTTTAAAAGAACCAGCTGTCAGTTTCATTGATCTTTTGTAATATCTCTTTGGTTTTCATTTCATTTCCACTCTAATTTTGATTATTTCCATCTCCCAACTAATTTTTGGACTGTAGTATTTGTTCCTGAGACATTGCTCTTGTGGAGTTTTAGTGGAAAGTTCTGAAGTTTCAAATACAAGTTGACTGGGATTCAAGTCTTCCCTATGGTACGTTAGCAGATAAAATAATTCCTAAGCCTTTTTCAAGACTCTAGCTGTTGCTTTTACACTGAGCTTCTTACAGTGTCTCCCACACATGGACTATATAGGCATTGCCAAGGATTAGAGAAAGTTTATTTGCTTTTTTTGTGACTCCCTACTCTGTGGCATTCTCCTTTATAAGATTTCTCTCCTCATTTTTTAGCCTTTCTGATGGTCCTAAACTTTCTTCTGCAACACTTCAATTCGGAAAGACTACATCTTTTTACTTGAGATTCAAATGTCTGGATGGAGAATTGCCTCTGTGGAATAGATAGATGAACAGGGATCTTACCATATTTGGTTCCAGTCTTACAAGGGTGGAATCTATTTCAGTTTTGCCTGCTTTTGATCACTCTCCAGGGCCTTTAAATTATTTTTGTTGTGTTTTAAAAATAACCTATTAAAATAATTTGTTCAGAGTTTGTCATTGTTAGCTGTAAATCAGTCTTATGCAAATTATACTGCTATTACTAGAATTTCTAATGGATCATTAAAAAAGTAACAACTATTCTATCTGTCCAATGGAATTAGTGTTCCATGTTAAATAGCTATTGCTGTTTCAGAGCATGCATAAATATCTAGTACCCCATAGTTATTGGATCACTGATAACTGGGTTTCTTTTACTCATATAACTCTTATGGCCCCTCTATTGTAGATAGCAATGTTTAAGGTAATTGTAGAGGCCCAAAAAAATATGACTCAATTATAGCTTTCAAGATCCTTGTAATCATTTATTTGCATGCTAGCAATATTTATTTAACACTGATTATTTTGGGGAAAACCAGAATGATTTCTGCTCTAAAATCTGGTTGAAGTCAGAGAACATACTAGAACTTTCTTAAATAACTACATGATCATGTTAAAAAACAGCACAAAAAACTCAGCAAAATGTACTTAAAGTTGCTTGCTGTGAGTTTATAAGATGGGAAATGTTGATTTAGAGTGACAACCACAGAAGACTGTTTCTGAGAAAAGATATTTGAACTGGGACCAGAGTTAATTAGGGAAAGAGGGGAAAGAAAAAGGAGTATGTTTTGGTGGAAGGTAACAGTATGTACAAAGGCCCTAAGAGGTTAGGGAGTAAATGAACTTTAAGAAATACTTGTGGAATGGAAGACAGTTCTTAGTAACAGACTAAATGATAAGACTCTGAGGAAGAGGGGAAAGTCAAAGGTGATATTCAGGGTTGGCGTATCTAAGGCAGTAAGGGTGGAGTCAGTTATAGTGATGGGGATGTGGCAGGGGAGCCAGATAAAGGCTTTGGTTTGGTTTGGGCTTGACCAACTCAGGTAACTTGAGGATGCCAATAAAAGTCATTAACTGGGAAATAGAATCTACGGTTTTGAAAAAAGAATTAGGTGCTTAGCTATACTCCCTCCCTCTTCTTTGTCTTAACGACTACAAAACTTTCTACTGTGCTTCCATCTTAATAATTAATATTTATTGAGTGCTCTGCCTAATGACTGGACTATAAGGATCTGCTTTGGGTAAGATAGACAAAGGCAGTGCTCTTAAGGAACTCAGATTACACTTGGGAAGGATGGGCCAGAAATATATAAAGAAATGACTGAATAATATGATTTCATACAATTAACAATTGGCAGAAACTTAAACTATGGCAGTAGTAAGCTTTTGTTGGAAGAATGTACAACTTTGCATAGAATGGTCGAAGAAGGCTTTTCAGAGTAGTTGGCACTTTTCAGTGACCTAAATGAGAGGAGGAAAAAAAAGAGTCATATGAAGTCTTTGAGCAAGAAATTTCTAGATGAAACATCTGTGAAAGATCCTGAGGCAGGAAGAATCTATTGATAGTACTACCTTGTGTGACTGGGTTCTAGTGGCTCGGGGGAGAACACTAGGGACATGTTTGTATGTGGCATTTGGGGTATGTCCTAGTCAGAGCGGCTGGCTGGCCTGGGGTGGGGAGGGGGACTTTTAGAAACCTTTGACTCCTTCTGTATGTTTAAAGCTGCTAAATAGATTAGTGTTTCAGAAGAGGAAGGAATGTCACTTTTTAAAAATTCCTTTGACATTGCCCTAAACTTTAAAATGAAACCTCTGTGGATATCTCTCATCCTGAATCATACACATGTTCTCCTTTGCTGGAGGAAAGAGCAGACAAGATTGGTGACTGACGAGGCTGCGTGGCTTTATGGGCAGAGAGATGACTATGGTTTGTGAGAACACAGACAGTTTCAACAGGAGTAGTCAAACTATGGCGACAGTCTAGGAGCTGTGTGGAATAAAACATGATGAAATAAATTATATTAGAATTTTTTTTTGTCCCATTATGTTACTTGATGTGATTTAAAGGAGAAATCCTCCTGCCAGGGCTGACAGATCCTCTCAACAGCGCTTAGTGGTAATTTGTTCTGTTTCCTTCCAGTCACTTAGTTAATTTGGGTGGAGAATTTGACAAATCACATGGTTGCCAGCTAAGCAACACTCCAAATTCTTATTTTCTCCCCCTCTCATATTTTCCTAAGTGTCGGAATCTTCTGTGAGAAACTATTGGGCCTATTCAGAAGGCATAAATGTGCATGCAAATCAGAGCAGCAGACGGGAGTGTAGAGCTATTAGCGTCTTATGGGACCTGTTCAGGTTATTTATGTGCAGGTTACTTCTTGGAAACAGGAATAAACTCTGAGGAAATTTGTGGGTGAAGAATATCACAAAAATCTAGTCTAATAATTGTAAAACATGTCCTCCCACAGTTTTAATAAAAGTCCTTTTCTCTCGATCCCTGTCCTCAACATACCCACTTATATTAATTTAGTGAAGTCTGCACAGGTAAATTGAAGTAGAGAAGTGAAATAAATCATGCAGATATTTTAGAATAGCTTCTCTTCTAATGCTCTTCAAGAGGGGAAAGCACCCATTTTGGCCTGGATAGCGAGAGAGCCGTTTAAAATATCACTCACATTCATGAGAGAACCACTTATTTAGTTTTTGCTTTGTCAGGCTCATTTTTGTGTCTTAAATATTTTGGGAGCTTGGGGCACCAAGGCACCTCTCCCAGGCCAGTGGATTTTCATGGATCCAGAGACCAACCTTACAAAGATTCTGAAAGATCATCCTGTCCTGTAGTCTTGCTTAGGTCCTAATGTTGAAACCTTTGATTGAGGCCACACCCTCAGCTGATGGCAGAGAGAGACTGAATATTTTTGCCCCAGGGCTCAGTCATCTACGCAAACCAGAAAACTCCATCTGAATGTTTTCATCAGATCCCCTGGACTTTGGTTATTTGGATACATTCTTGTTGCTGTTCAAATGGTGCTCCTTATGACAGAAACATGGGCCCCAAATGGGCATAACTCCCCCTTAGGGACATCTCTTTAAATGCCCACTCATGCTCTAGGGAGAGTTGGTGCTATGAGAAGTCACCTTGTGGGTAAAAGTTTCAGCTCAGTTTTCTGCAGGCAGATAGCAAGAGTCAGTCAGTAAAATCCCATTCAGACTACTTTATGTGGTCCATTGTGGTCACTTTCTATATTTACTGGAGACAGGGCCTAGATTAATATTTTCTTTAGGAGTGTTTAGAAATGGTTTTTAAACATTTTTAAATGGGCCTTTGAGTTTGGTGTGCTGCAGTCAGGTGATCTGGGCATATGGAGAACCAAAGACCAGCCAGAGCTTTTATCAGATAATCATGTGTACAATATTTAATTTCATGCAGTTTTTTGAATATACTGTAAATTTTCAGTGTCAGGTAAATGTAGGCAGAAGTATTAAATCTTCCCTCCAGGAACTGTTCCTCTCTCCTCACCTGCTATCTTCTGTTGTAGTCTGTCATATAACCCACCTTTCATTCCATTCATTTGACATTCTACACATACTCACTGTGTGGTGCTGTGTATTTTATACTCTTTTAGAAGTTTGGGACCCAGCAGGAAATAAAAGAAATTCCCTCTCCTCAAGGAGCATGTATTCTAGTGGGGGAGCAAGAAAATATGCTAAATGGTTTAAAGGCAAAATAATTGGATAAATCCATACCTTATTTCAGTATGTATCCAGGCATGGAGGAGTTTGTTTAGAGTGGGGGAAATTACCCATTTGGAATCCACTAGCTGTAATAACTCATCCCCCAGATGCCAACAATGTAATCAAATCATCACCAGAATCCAGAAACTTAAAGTGACTAAAGAAAGAGAAAGCATTTCACTTTTTACATCGACAGAGTAGTTCTCTTTGCATTTATTTCAAGCCAAATAGTTTTCCTTCCAGTTTTGTTTACATTTGGTATTTGTATCAAGCTCTTATTTTCTTCTGATAACCCATTAACTTAAAAGTAGCTCTTATGAAGTAATAGTGACTTTTCCATTACTGAGTATCTGTTTCAAAGTCATTTAATCTTCCAAGCAGAATTTGTTGTGTGAAGTTTTATGCAGCCAAGAATAATTTATTTGCAAATGTAGCAATAGCATGCAATCAACCAAACAAGACTGAATTTTTTCCCCAAATAATATGCCACTGAAAGTTTAAATGTTTCTAGACCATGTTTCATTAGAATTTGAATAGGTATGTGGAGCTACTTGAAATGTTCTCACATAGTGAAATATTATTTGGGAAGCAGGACCCTGCAAACACAAACTCTCTTTCAGAATAGCAGCACATTGAAATGTTTTACTCAAGGCAAATATTATTTGGAAGGCAGCATTGTTTAAATGAAAGAATATAATTCAATTATGATTATAGTTCTGTGTAATAAAGAACTAATTAATTTGGCAAGTCTATACAGGTATAAAGAGCCATGCATTCTCTTCCTGTAGGTAAGAATTTTTTCTTCCTTCTGCTTTAGTACTGTTATTTCAAAACGTTATGATAAAGTTGAAAGGAAATTTTAAAAATGATTTATGTGGTGAGAAGCTCAGTCACAACTCTTTCTCATTTATCTTAAATGAGAGTAAGGGGTTTACATATTAATGTGTCTCAACAATTACAAGTTTGCTTATTTTGCAAGCTTGGTCCCCCAGGAACTATTGCAAGGTTGTCTTGTTTGTTTGTTTGTTTTTGTATAGAATATAGAGAAATTGTCAAAGAAGCCTGTAACAAGTCAAAATTTGGAAGTAATAATTGCCCTAATTTGAATGTTAATACTTTTGTTTTGGGGGCCTTGAGTTAGTCTCTAGAACATCAATATATCTCTAGGTATTGAGAATGATCACCAGTCGTCGGTATTAGCCAGGCAATATAGTCACTTTTCTTTTCAATGGGGGTGATGTGTATGTGTTGCATCAGCCACATCCATTTCTCTGGTTCTTCTTGGACCATCTTGTGTGACTCCTATCAGGAATGCAGGTCTTCTTTATTCAAAAAGCTAATTGATCTTTGTGGTGAAGGAAAGGCAGATTCACATCTTTGGAAGCTCCTAGTATAATGGCTAAGGATCTAAATTAAGAGGGGATGCATTGAAATGCAAATAAACATATTACTTACCAACCTTTTATGAATGCTGATTTCCGGCCATCAGGCATTGTTCCTGTGTCTTAGAAACACCTGTTACCTTCATGGCAGCCAATGCAGCACATGAATGAGGGCCCCTCTCAACGTTTTTGGCCCAGTGTTCCACACTGATATGTTATTGGAATAGCATGACTGTGTCTATTGTCGTAAATTTTCTTGATGTTATAAAAATATTCAGTAAAGCTAAATTTGTCGCATGACTCTCATTTTCTCTCTTAGTCTAACCATTTCAACACATTGTCTTGGTTAGGAGGTAAATCCTACCTCGGTTTTCATTGTTTTCTTTGTATACTTTTAAAGATTTATTTATGCATACAATAGCTGGGTGTATGCCAGAAATGTGTGTGTGTGAGGGGGTGCGTGAGAGGATTCACCAGAGACAGAGTGGGGAACAGAACAGGTGAATGGACTAAAACACTCTGCTGAGGGGAACAGTAGGTGAGGCAGGAGAGGGCTGCTGCACAATGTGGGAAGCTCCATAACTAGGGATTGTGCTGCAGTGGCTGCGGATAGTTTCATTGTGCTGACACTTAACCCCTTGAACCACCAGGGAGACCTTTTCTTCATGTACTATATTTGTTATGAACCTAAGGTTTTTGTAGAACATAAGACACTGAGAACAGTAATCAATGAGACTGACATGGATCTACTCCTGTGGAAAGTATATTTTAGTGAGGTTGTTCCAACCAATTTATCTATCTATCTGCCTACCTACCTACCTCCTTACCCAAATATTTATTTAATCACGATTAAATGCAATGCATGAGTTACAAGGTATAAGAGGGGACCTAGAATCATCTGGGGTCAAAGGAGTTCCTTGGGAAGCTGAACTTTCAACTGAAGCTTGAGTATTGCTTGGAATTTTTCAGACAAAAAGTAGGAGTGTAACCAGGCTGAGTCCAAAGTCCAGTAAAGATGGTGCCCCCTGGATGGGGTTTGCTGATGAGAATGAATAGCCCCAGGGAAAAATGCTAAGTTTGCAGTTTGGGGTGGAGAGTCTGATGAGAAATAAGAGACTGAAGAAAAGGAAGTCAGTCGCCATGCTGAAGGAATAGAGGAAGCAGTCGCCATAATGTAGGAATAGAGGAATCAGTAGCCATGATGTAGGAAAAGAAGAATCAGTTGCCATGCTGAAGGAATAGAGGAATCAGTCATCATGATGTAGGAAAAGAAAAAGGAGCGGCAGGAAATGTAGCCGCCAAGATTGAGAGTTTGGAAATCAGATGCCGGAAGTTTTTGAGCCGCTGGGATATAGAATTTCAGATTGAGCATTTTTGGAATCTTTAGTGACTTTGGGGCCAGCAACTTTGGAGACTTTGCAAGTAGCCAAGTGACGGAAACTGCTCCCAGTTTTGTTTTTACTGCAGCTGAAGGAAGAAGGCAGAGACCTGAAGTGAGCACCTTCCTAAAATGAGTGAGTTCAGTCTGTTGGGCTGTCTGGCCGCTGTAGTTGCTGTTTGCAGTGTTGTTGGCCTGGTGCTGTGCTGGGGCACCACGGCAGCTCTGCGAGCATCTCCAGTTGTGTTCTGTGTCGTCCTCGTGAGTTGGAACCTGGCCTACAGTCTGATTGTTGCGCGTCTGCAGAAGCAGGAAGACGCCATTTTGGAAATGTGGCCTATTGTGTGGAAGAGAAGCTCCATGTCAGCAGTGGCAGGAAGATGCCACCTTTGTTACTTTTCTGGGACTTAAAGAACTGGACATTGTTTTAAGTAAGGTAAACGACCATATGTTGACTTCAATAATTCTTTGCCTTTTCCCTGTTTGTTAAATAAATCCCATTGTTATTGTTCCCTAAGCCTGAGTAGTCTTGCAATTGTGCATGTGGGTGTAGAACCAAGATAGTGACTGGTAAGCAATTTGGACACTGCCTTTGGCAATTTTGAAGCCTCATTTGCCCAGTATCAAGAAGAGCTCTTATTGGGGAGGTTGTTTTCTTTTCAGGAATGCAGCTTGAGTGAAGATTGCAGAAACAGAATGAAGACCCATCAGTGTGAACTAGAGCTCAGAGGAGGTGAGGTGTGGTTCAGGAAAGAACCAGAGCAGGGTCAGATCCGGAGGGGCCTGTGGGTCATGTTAGGGGTGTTGGACAAGTGGTGGGCAGCTGAACTTTAAAAGGCTCAGGTGGGGGACACAGGATTTAAAAAAATAGTCCTCTGGTTATTGTGTGGAGATTTGGGGGTAATTCTTCGGGGGCCATTTATGTACTAGTCAGTGTCTTTTAAGGAAAACTTAATAAAAGATTAGATGGATAAAGTCTTCCAGAAGCTGGAACTGCTTTGGCATCAAGGTCTTGGCAGCTGTTCTGAGAGACTTAGTGGTCAGCAGAAGACATGTACCTAGGCAGGCAACTTAGGGAAGCACCATGGAAACTAATTTTTACTCATTGCTTACATTCTGTCACTCTTTCACCAGCCTCACTATTATCTTCATTCATTTGGAAAGCCCCGACAACTGCCTTTGCAACAGAATAAACCACAGTGCCTCTGTGTTCCTCCTTTTTCCTTCAAGCAATTGCAAATGTATTTTCTCAACTGCACACCCTGCTTCCTCCGCTCAAGGCATTCTCCAAACAATGGCCACATGATTGGGCACTGTGTAGCTGGACTCAGGAGTTCCTCCAAAATGCCCAGTGTTGCTTTCATTCCACTGTTTTTATTGCCAAATGCCACTCTCAACTTTAACTAAGGTACATTTGAAGATGCAGATTTACCACATAGGCTCTAATTATGGGAGAAGGCCTTTCTTCAGCAGACATTTAGTCAGTCTCAACTTGATGACTGAAACAGGCTAATTGGTATTTTTGATTGTAGCTTCCACATCCTCTGATGCATCCCACAAAATAGGCTGCACCAGACGTGAACAGAACCTTGCACTTGAATGAACCATGTGCCTTACTGTACCTTGCAGATTTCTTCCATTTCTAACATCCAATCAGACAGAAACTCCCTACCAGCTGCAGTATCTCCAGAAGTCCAGGGTTTGGTATGTATGATTTCTTTCTTTCTCACTATGGCCATTCTTTCAGGACTTCTGTTTCCTCCAGCTCTTGCCTCTGTCTCTCTAGTGTGTCTGTATGAGATTGAACCTTACTGCAAACATACTTAATGTTTATTGCATAAGTTTCTTTTTAATCAAGGGGAGCAAGGGACATGTCTCACTAGCAGAGGGTTATGTGACCCAGCATACCTGTATCCCTGATCCTCTACTCCATCCCTGCTGGAATCCCATTGTACAATGAAGCAGAACTGGATTTCAAAATTCTATTTCTTGTAGCAAAGCCTGATAACTGTCTTGAAAGAGCAATTCAGTGAAGAGAGTTCTGTGAGGCTAATGTGGCACAGCAGCCTAGCTTTTCATCTTAATGCAGGGAATGGCTTTTCAATAGTAAGAGGAGTGAATGGACAATTCTGAAACCATGCTTATGTGTTCAAGATTGGAAAAAATCTCTTCTGTGTTTTCTTTTTATTCTGAGGTCATGATTGATGTTATGGTAAACATGAAAAAACAAAGGAAATGTTTGTTTTCTTATTGAAATTCCTAGTGGTCTTCTGTTGAAAATCTACACTGTGTCTTTTTTAATAGGCAACCTCATTTCCTGCAGCCTTGTTCCTGATTGAATGTGGTACATTTGAGAACAGGAGGAGATTAATGGTGGATGGCCATGGTTCATTCTTAGTGGGCAGCTGTGATGGATCGAACGCCACTAGCTGCGCTGCACTAGATTTTCTGGCAAAGACTGTTTCTGACAACACACTGTCTAGAGTATTGATTATGCTAACCTCTAGTTGTAAATTCATGTCTGAAGTGAAGACTTGCAGTTAGGCCCATTTGTCAAGCACAGGTTTAATCAAAGATTATAATTGGCATTAATGAGTTCTCAGTAAAAGATCAGGACTGGAGGACCGGTTAAAGATTGGTCCAGGACAGTGCATCCATCCGTCATCACCATCTGGAAGGGAAGCTGGCAGCTGTGTGGGGAATTCAGGGAGGTGCTGCTGGGGTGCTTCCTTCTTGATGGGCAGGTGCCCATAGTCCTCGTTATGAATTATGTTTGGACTGAGTGGATGTCCATTTTGGCAAGCCTCAGAGCTATCATCTCTTAATCTTCTCTTTTGGGGAATCCATTCAGGAGGTAATTTAAAAGCTTACAAAGAGGAAGCAGAGTCCAGATTAAACAGAATTCCAACACCTTGTATATGTCAATCACAACCTTGTAGTTATTTGGGAAGCAAAATCAAGACCTCTCCTTCTCCATTTCAGGATCAGTGTCAAACACATTGATGACCACATTCTTCCTCTTAGTGCATCCCAGCTTTGGGTATTGTGTGTGTTTTAGTTTCACTGCATCAAGGAGATGAGATTTCCCCTCTTCCTTGGCTTTACATTCTCTTTGATCACACTCTCAGCTATGAGGCTAGTGTTAAAGTTTGTTACCAGTTGTTCCCAGCTGGGAAGACTCAATCCTCTTTTTTTATTTCCCTTCTGGCTCCCTTGTTTTTTCCTTGACACACTTAGAAGGAGATAAGATAATTGAGCCTTTCCCATCTATGTAATAAGGACCTTCGTCAGGCCTTGTCTCACTGTCTTAGAAAGGCCGGCATTGTCAGATTGAGGCTTAAGGAAAAGGAAACCTTCTATCTGGCAAGCTGTCATAAAGATATTCTTCCAACTTCACACAATCAAGGGCAATGTACAAGGGCGAAGGGCCAAATTTCAAGTGTATGGTACAATTTTACTTTACCCTGACCATGTCTGTACATATATTTCCTTTGTGAACTCTTCTTTTACTGGTGTCCTTTCAATCTTTATAATATTCTGGAAATCTCACAAACACATAAGGCTCCGTTATTAATGTTGGATACATTCTAAGAAACTGCCAAATGTTCTCTGATTTCTTAGTGTCCACTTCATTATGTTTCCTTGGCTATGCATTTCTGGGAAATTATTACTTTTCACACTTAATATAATTTGCTCTTATCCTTGAGATAATAATCTTGAAATAAGGTCTCTGTAAAAGATATGATTTATTAGGTCCAAGGAGAATGTCCTATTCTTAAATCCCAAACATTTTCTTAACTAGTTTTGAATTGACTTTTGTGGTTCTTACTGTGTCATTGTAAGGATGCGTGGAGCATCAGAAATCTGTCTTCAAAGACATTACACTTCATTGGCTGACTGGAGCTACCATTTCGAATGGCCACTTAATCATGCATTTGTTCATGCAATAATTGTTAAGCATTTCATTTTCCATACATTGCAAACATTGTGTTTAATGTAGGTTATGCAACGGTGACAAGGAGAGGCAAGGTTCCTAAACTCATGGAGTATGCAATCTGATTTAAGTTAACTATGTTGTGAACTACACAGTTATATAGTATAGAACTATAATGTTAAATGTGCTAAGAAAAGGCAGTGAAATAGGCACGGTGCCTGATCTTAGAAAATTTCAGAGAGTAAATGATTGTATGATAAATTTATAAATAAGTTAAATTGTGCAGCATGGCACCTGTGCACTCAAATTATAACTGCTCTCTTGACTCACCGCCAAGTCAGTTAGGAAAAGCCACCTCCATGCCTTCAGTGTATACAGAGTCATAAGTTAGTTCTGCTTACAAAAAATTGATGCTGTGTTTGAAGGTTCAATTAGAGAGTCTGCCATAGAGTATACAAGATGTATTTCTAGAGTTATGAGTAGTTTTTATTGTGCTAATAATAATTGCTGTATTTATAAGCCTAATGTAGCATTGTGTTAGATAAAGTGCACACCACCTCATGTAAATTTTAGCACAATTTTGTAAGATAGATGTCATTATCCAGGCTTCACAGATGAGGGTCTATGAGGTTAGATAATTTATTTTCAGTAACACCATTAGCAAATGGCACAACTTGCATTTAAATGGATGACTGCCAGACTCCAAAGCCCATGTTCTTTGTGCTCTGCCTTTCTGCTGGATTTCTCTTTGTCAACTTCTGGACAACCAACTTCTTGGTGGATCCTGTGAGCATGGATGTGAGAAAATGCACGGCCTGTTGCCTCTGACTTCCCAGACTAAAGTGTACATTTCCAAGCTTCTTTTATGTTCTAAACGACATGTTAAAAAATTAGTAAAAGATTAGTAAAAAGATGCCATTGATAGCAGGCAAATTGGGCTTTTTAAATTTAGGCAAAGGCAGAACTCCAGTTGCTTACCGGTTACTATATTGGTTTTGCACCTGCGCGCACATTTGCAAAGACTACTCAGGTTTAGGGAACTACAACATTGGGATTTATTTAAAAAACAAGGAAAAACAACAAATTACTAAAATCAACATAGGGAAAACAAAGAATTACTGAAGTTAACATATGGCCATTTACCTTACTTAAAACAATGTCCAGTCTTTTAAGTCCCAGAAAAATAACAAAAATGGCATCTTCCCGCCACTGCTGATGTGGCGCTCTTCTTTTGGACAATAGGCCATGATTCCAAAATGGTGTCTTCTTTCTTCGGTTGATGGAGTCTTCCCGCCGCTGTTGATGTAGGCCACAATTCTAAAATGGTGTCTTCTTTCGACGCACACCGGTCAGACTGTAGGCCAGGTTCCAACTCACGAAGAAGACACAAGACACAAATGGAGATGCTCCCCAAACTGCCGTGGTGCCCCAGCACAGCACCAGGCCAACAAAACTGCAAACGGCAACTACAGCAGCCAGATGGCCCATCAAACTGCACTCACGCATTTTTGGAAGGCGCCAGCTTCAGGCCTCTGCCTTCTTCCGTTGGCTGCAGCAAAAACAAAACTGGGAACAATTTCTGTTGCTTGGCTACTTGCAAAGCCTCCAAAGTCCTTTGTCCCAGTCACTAAAGATTCAAAAACATATCCTTTATTCCTACCTCATGGCAGGCTACCGACTCCTCCTTTTCTCTCCTACCTCTTGGTGACTGTCTTTTATTTTCACATTATGGCCTCTGTCTCCCCTACCTTGGTCCCCTCTTACATATCTCATCAGAAACGCTACCCCAGATGCAAACTTCACAGTTTACCTGGTGGGGCTTCAGATTACCTGGGCTGCAATTTACCACCAACAGCAAAGCCCCTCGAGGGGGCACTAGATTACCGGACTTTGGACTCAGCTTGGTCACACCATCAGTAATATATTTTATGAAAGGAAATACGATGTAGCTCTTTTCTTCAGTCTTTACACACACACGAATGGAAAGAGAAAACTGTTAACAATACTTTATGAATATATGACTTAACCTTTACTGTTTCCATTAACTATATATGAGCTTACTGCAATATGCAGAAAAGTTAGCTCAAAATTCCTTCTATCGGAATTGTGGGTAATTTCATGATACCTGTTCCCTTTCTTGCTTGCCTCCTGCTTATACAGGGAAGTATTTTTTTTTTATTTTTAAAGACAATTCCTGGATCCTTTTTTCTTTAGAGAAAAACTATTAAACTTTATTGCCATAATATATAACACAAAACCCCAACTAAGTAGCCCATCTTAAAATAAATTAACATTTATTATAAATCATGCATTTTAAGTCGTATCTTTAATAAAAGACTCATTATATACTAGTTAGAGGCTCTAGTCACTGAACTAATTTTTGTTCCATCATCAATTTTGTTTGATCTTTAATAGCACTAGACCAGTTGAGACACACTTCATTGTTAGGACCAAATAACAGAAGAGCTTATTCAATCATTTGAGCAGCTCAAGTGAACAACGTAGACATTGTGTGATGATTTAATTTGTCTAGTTGATGAGGTCTCACTAATCTCCCTCCTTTCCCTAAAGTCACATAATGAAAATGTTTAAGAATGATTCATGATTTGGTTAAGGATGGTGTAGGTCCACCTATGCATCTCTCTCTTGGCATCCTGTAAGCCAGGTTACTCAGGAAATTTACCCTTGTTCTGTTAGTCCACAGATGTGATGGATTTGTTGGTGTTGGGTTGTTATAGGCCTGTTGCAGAGATTCTGCACAGGAAGTAAGATAGAAAGCAAATGGGTATTGCTCTTGAGTTTGGGAATTTGTGTGCTTATAATGTCAAAGTAAATTATCTAGATAGGCAATAGAAAAGCTCATTAATAAGAAGAACTAATTAAGGAAAACACAACTGTATGATAGGAGGGAGACTGTTTTCAACCAGGAATCCTCTTCCCACCTTCTGTAAATCTTGAATATTGTCATCTTACAGCCCCTCCATCAAGACTGAAGAATGAAAATAATTGAACAGCCTCAAAATAAAATACAAACAGGATGTGTAACCTCTCTGGATTGTGCCGAGTTGTGTCTCATGGTGTGGTAGATTAGGAATATGTTTTCTGATTCAGCAACCTCTATCTCCTGTGTCCCAATTGTGAACACCTTAAAACCTCTTTCTCCTTGTAGTTGAAAGTGTGATGGTATTTCCAGCCTCAAATCTGTTGTTTTAACACTTCAGATCTGATTCTTTTGTGCACTGCAATGAGGTGATCAATTGTATGTGAACACTTGTGGATATGCAAATATGTGCAATAGAGATTATGGATGAAAAATGAGGGCAAATAAGGAGTGATACCCCACAAGAGAATGAGACAAACAACTGAACACATTTTTCTTTCATGTCTCTGTGACTAGACTACAGAATGCCTCACCCATCCCTCAGCCTGCCTTGTAAATCTAACCAGATGCTCCATCATCACTCTGCTTGCCATTACATTGGCACTACCTCTTAGTTTCCCTACACTTTGTGGGATGCCAAGCCCACAGTCTTATTACTGTATCATTATTTACAATCTTATTGCTTATTACACTGTTTTCTGCTTGGAAATGCCTGCTTTTCCTCTTGCCTAACTCATGAATTCCCATTTATCACTCGAGACTTGGATCAAATGCCAATACTGGGTGAAATTCTTTCTAATATCTTTCAAAAAATAGTCTGAAATAAATAAATAGATAATAACTAAAATAAATGTCTATCTTAAAAGCAATGATGAGCGAGAGGGTACCACATACAAGGCACTATTCTGGCCATATCTTATTTGATGTACACATCAACTTAATGAGACAGGTTCTGTAGTTGTGTTACTATTACAGATGAGAAAAGTAGGGCTCAAAAAATTTAAGTCATGTCACAAGTGCAGATAGCAGAGCTCAGTGTGTGTCTAAAACTTTGGCTCTTATCCACTAAGGTTCTATTTATTTCATGGTACAATAATCCTTCTATTAGACTGAGACTCCTTGTTTTATTCCTTTTGAGATTGCTCTTTGGCATGCAGTCAGAGATTAATAACACTGGTCAGCAAAATGCATGCCAATAGTATAGTCCTATGGTTAATACCTGTAAAAAATAAAGTCATTGACTACTTCTTGTATTTCTTCGCTTGTCTCTTGTACAGCTATTCAGGAGAATCTCTGGGGAGAGTCCAGCAGTAGTCAGCTAGCATTGTAGTGGACCATTTCCCCTGGTATCTTTGTTCCATTGATGCGATATCTTGATGAAAATGTTCACCATGTTCATCGCTAACCATACCACAGTTTTCAGGGAAAATCCAGATGGGAATGAAGGAAGTGGATCTTTAGAGACATATTGCAGCCAAGTTTCTGATACTGCATCAGCATGTCTTCTACTGGTTTCCTTGTAGTTTTTTGCCCTAACATTCACAAGAAAGTTTGTTGACACTAGCCAAAAAGCATTCCATGCTTCTTTCGCATCACCCTGCAGCAAGTTGTTGGACCGGTCATCTCTGAAGAGCTCTCAAATCTGAGGACCCACAAAAACTCCCTCTTTAATCTTTCCTTTGCTGAGTTGAGGAAATTTTTCATGCAGGTATCAAAACACTGGCAAAGTCCGGTCCATGGCTTTCACGAAATTCTTCATCAAACCTAGTTTGATGTGAAAGGGTGGTAGCAGGATTTTGTGAGCCTCAACCAGAGCTGGGTGCTGGCTATTCTTCTCTCCAACTGCTACATTTTGTCTGCTAGCCCATTCTTTTCACAAGCATTGCAATTCTCTTGCTCGGCTATTCCACTCACATAAGAAACATGTATTTTGTATATCCCTGCTGCAGTACCACTAAAGGGGCAACTAGCTTCAAATCACCACAGATGTGCCAGCTGTACTTGTTACACTCAATGGAATTTAGTAGCTGTTTTAAGTTATCGTATGTCTCTTTGATGTGGACAACATGCCCTACTAGAATAGATGGAAGATGGTTTCCATTGTGCAAAAGTACAGCCTTAAGACTGAGTTTCGAAGAGTGTAGAAATATGTGCTCGCTTCAGCAGTACATATACTAAAATTGAAAAGTCTAGAACTAGTCTCCATTCTTGTGGGTCATGAGTGATTTCTAAGGCATTCATGAGGCCCTCAATATCGGAACAGAATACAGAAAGGCTCCAACTGCTGGTGGCGCTTTGGATAGAAAGTAATTGTGACATCTTCTTCTGGAAGATTCCATTGTTGGAGTCTTGATCCTAGCAATTGTGCCTCGTTCTTGGATAAGTCCAAATCACAAACTAAGTCATTTAGTCCTTCCTGTGTTAGTCTGTGTGGGGTTGATGTTGCACCACAGTGAAAATCTGGATCGTTGCATGCTGATGGAACAGGAAAAGAACAGGTTGGCTCACCCTTGTCCTCATCAGATGAATCAAGAGAATATTCTGCTGGAGCTTCTGGAATAGGAAGTCCCTCACCATGTAGAACTGGTCTCAATGCAGACGGAAGGTTTGGGTAGCCTATTCTCGACTTCTTTTGCTTCGTTATTCCGCTGGAAAGAGGAGGAACCAAGCAGAAGTAATGGTATTTTCTGTTGTTGCGTGGCTCTCTCCACACCATGGGGACTGCAAACGGCATGGATGGTCTTTTGCCATTTCACCACTGTGAAAGCTGTGCTGTACATGTAGCACAGCATATATGCAGGGCCCAAGGCTTGTCTTGGTACCAACCTTGCATCCGAAGTAAAGTGATAAGCCTTCTTCACTTGAGAAGTGATACTTTTCTTCTGGTTGGCAAACGTCACTTCCCCACAAACAGAGCAGAAATTGTCCACGCTGTTAACACATTTTCGAGGCATTACTGTTCTGTATTGTGCCTCAATGGATAAAATAATAACAATTCTATGCAACCGTAGCTTAAACTATCTCGCACAGTCTGAAATATTTTCAATGCTCAACCTTTCCAACAGGGCTTTCTATAGTGCACTGCTGATGTCAGCTTACTTCAGCAGCCCCCTGGCAGTAGTATTGCATTGCATCAGAAGATGATGCAATCAACTCTGGATGATGTGTGCATGATGGTATTATGCAATACAATGCAGTATGACATAATTTAGGCTGATCTAGGATGTTGTTGCAGTCCTACTGGATAAATTCACACAGTGTAACATAGAAAATTAATTATATAAAATATCTTCAAAATGAGAGCTAATAAGAAATTTTCAGGGTTATATTCATGTTCAGCATACCAAGATACTACAGATTCGGCTCTTTTAAAGTCAGTAACGATCTCACTATTGACCAGTGAATTGTTCACTGAATAAATGTTGATGTGCATACTCAGTAAATATTTACTGAGTGAATGTTAAGCAGTAGCACATTTAGATGCTTTAATATACAATATCCCTTATTAGTGAAGTACATTAATGGTACTACAGTTTCACAGTTTCAATTCTTTTTTATGTACTTATAAAGAACATATCTAATAAATAGTTACAGATAACATGGATTTTACTCTTTAATATGTGTCATAATGCATAGCATAATGTTAGCTACAGGATTTCTTCTTTTCTCTAATTGAAAGTTTGTGCGGGGTGAGGGGAATTTTTTTCCTTTGAGATCTATTATATGAGTATCTCTAGGCCAGGAACAATTGTCCTTCTGGCCACAGATTTGTGAGAAAGAATAAAACTGAATCATATTATTGCGTGAGTAGCTTCCTCTTCTTTGTTCCTAGACTGGGAGGTGTATTTGGAACTTGATTCTTAAATTTTGACTTTAGAACTTGATTGAAACATCCAATTATGGATTCAAATATCTCAGAGACTACCATAGAGATATTCAATTAGTATTGATTGAATTTAATTGATTAAGCATAGGTAATACAATTTGTGTCAAAGGTAATATGCTTTCTCAGTCCTGAATTTCTGAAAATATTGGTCCAAAAATCTCTAATATTGTCAATTCATTTTATTGAAAAGATTAGATTGATAAAATGGACAGGCATTATCGGGAAAAGAAGTATAAGTTTATATCATAGATAGAGGTGTCTCTTTTTTTCTGACAAGTTTATACTTAAAATCTGTGTGTCTGCTTTTATTGTCAAATTAGGTAAAAACAATCAAGCAAGTCATTAAACAAATTGCCTGCTCTGTATGTCAACTTTCAGTATTGCTCTTTCTCAACTTCTAAGTCCAACTTTAGTCTAGTGTTATAACTTCTCATTATTAGTAAATTTATAAAAGAAAAAACATCAGATCAACCTGGTAGATTCTTCAGATTCCCTAATGAAAGGTCTTCCCGGCCTCCTCTCTTGCCTGACAAATTGTAGAGATCTTCTTTCCCTCCTTTCTTTGTAACAAGGGATATCCTTATTTCTAAATTATGGCCAATGAAACATTACAGGTATCTGCTGGTCACAGCAGCAGGGACCTTCAGGGAACTTCGGGGACCTCAGGGAACACAAAACAGGGGGAAGTGTCCTGCCCCTTCTTATTCTTAGAGAGGAGCAGTTTGGTCCTAACATGGCCCTATATGAAGATGAGAATGATGGCAGTTTTATCATGTGTCTAACTTTAGACCCTTCCCTGAAGTCAGTTGACTAGGTCATGACTATGAGAAGAGTTTTGGGTGAATTTCTTCTTTAAGAAAATGAATCTTGAGATCATTAATATTGAGTAAGAACTTGTGGTGATTTTTTTGGAGTGTTTTACCTAAAATGACTCCATAAAAATCTCCCTGTGCTTCATTTGTTCGTTTAATACTTATTTTTTGATATCTGCAAAACCAAACATACCCTCTCTCATGTAGATGGTGAGAATAATTCAAATAGTTGTAAAACTGAGTATATCTTTAGAAGTTAAGGCAAGTGCTATGAAATGAAGGGACATAGTTCTAAGAGTAATAAGGATAATAAGGATATTGGGACTTTGAGAGATTGCCAAGTTGGGAGACAAGTCCAATGAAAGTGACACTTGAGTAAAAAAGAATGAGTGGGTATTAACTAAGCTTAGAAAAGAAAGGAAAAATGTTCTAGAAAAAGGAAGAGATTGTGAAAGTGACTCAAAACAGAAGGCAGCATGGTGAGTTTGAAGGTCACTGTTGTTGAGAGTGTGAGAATAAGGAAAAGTCTGGAGAGGCAGGCAACAGTCAGACCTCACAGGTCCTTTTTGTCTAGCATTGTCATGGTCTTTGTCTTTTTCTATTTTTACTTGGATACTGTCTCTGGTTTTCATCTTACGGCCATGGGAAACCATTGAAGAATTTAAGCAAGAGTCATAAATACTTAAGTGTTTTGAAGAGAGAAATCTGACTGCATCATGGAAAATGGATTAGCAAGGAGCTAGTCTAAATGCATTTAGATAATTAAGTATTTATTGCATTAATTCAGGTGGGAGATAATGGAAGGCTGGTATAGGGTGGTTCTCTTAGTGGGTTGTGATGCTATTGGAGATTGAAGAAATGGATAGACTTGAAAATTATTTTCTGAAGATAAATGGTCAGATTTGGTGCTAGCTTGGATATGAGTTGTGTGGGAAAAGAGGCTATCAAAGATGACCCCAAAGGCCTTTGCTTGCCTCCTGCATGGGCCGTGACACTGTTCTCTTGGATTAGGAACATAGGAATCAGAGAATATCATGATTTCATGCTTGGAACCATTGACTGTTTCACTGTGTCTAAGTACAAGGGGTGGTGATGGAGGGAGATGATGCAATGTGATGGAAAAAATCTTCAGTCAGGCTCACTAATCTGTTTATGGTTGTTGACAGTGCTTTGACTTTTGCTGTTTGTTGTTTCTCCCTTTATTGATGTCTTTAACTGATCATGGATCCCTTACTGACTTGGAGGATCTCAGGATAAATTACCTGTTTATGGCATCTTAATGACATTTAACAGGAGGAATTTTCTCTCTGCCAGAGTCTTTTTTTTTTTTCTTAAGCTAAAAACACACAGTAATTCTGACCTAAACACATGGGAAATATTTGGATGAACATGATAAAGTTTCCTTCCCCCGTTGGTTCTGCTAGGAGAAAACTTAAATTTAGAAAATGGCTATCTTTTTTATGGACTTAATTTTTTAGAAGATTTAGACTTTCAGAAATATTGACAAGGTAGAACAGCAAGTTTTACATACTGTTGCAGTTTATTATTAACACTTTACCTTAGTGTGGCACATTTGTTATAACTAACCATTATTGATTTTTATGATTGTTATTATTAAAATCCATATATTTCATATTCCCCTTTTCAAAAATCTAATTTCCTTTTTTCCAGGATTCATCCAAATGATCACATTTAGTTGTTATGTCTCATATAATTCCTCTTGTGGGTACAGTTTCTCAAATGTTCTTGTTTTTGATGACATTTTGATAACAGATACATTGTAGAATGTCCTGATATTGAACCTCAGTGTTTTCCTCATGATTACAATGGGATTGTGGGTTTGGGGAGGAAAAGCACAGAGAAAAAGTGCTATTCTCATATTATTCCCATTTATTAAGAGCACATACTGTCATTGTGACTTCACTGTCAATAGTGACTTTGATCCCCTTGCTGTGGTAGTCTTTGTCAGGCTCTCTGTAGACTTACTTTCTTCCCCTTTCCACACATCCTCTTTGGAAGGAAGTCACTTTGTACTCAGCCCATGTTTTAGATATGGGGAGTTATTTGGAATTCTTTTGCGTAGGAGATTTATTAAGTCATTTTATTATTGACTTAAAAAATTTACCTTATTCTTCAGGTTAAACTCTAATGCTGCCTTATTTATTTTGTTGCTGAAATTGTTCCAGCATTCGCTATTAGGAGCTCTCTAAGTTTGTTCCTGTGTTCCTTTGACGTATCTCCATCACTGCTGCTATTTTTTTTTTTAAATTTCTGTTTTCCAGCATTACAAGATGCTGTAGACTCATAATTTCCTTCCCTTATTCTAGAATAAGGCATTTTCTGAGGATCTTTGGTTCATTTTCTTGGAGAATGGTTCTAGAAATTAAGATATAGATGTGATCATGGCTATTGGGTGTCTTTTATTTTAGACCAGCTGACAGAGCTTTTGTTAGGCTTATTCCCAGGTACTTGATTTTTTTGGTTTTGATTTTGAAGGGGATAATTCTCTTAATTTCTTCTTCTTCAGACTGAGTGCATGCATATATAAAGAATACTGATTTTTGTGCAATGATTTTCTATCCTGCTATGTTACTGAATTGGTCTATAGTTTTGAGTAGTTTTTCTATGGAGTTTTTAGAATTCTCTATGTATATAATCATATCATCTGCAAATAGTGACAGTTTAATTTCTTCCATCCCTATTTGGATTCCTTGTATGTCTTTCTCTTGTCTTACTGCTCTCGCTAGGACTTCAAGTTTTATATTGAAAAGCAATATGAGAGTGGACATCCTTGTCTTGTTCCTGATTTTAGGGGAAAGGCTTTCACCGTCTCACCTTTGAGGATAATATTGGCTGTGGGTTTGTCATATATGGCTGTTATTATGTTAAGGAATGTTTCTTTTATCCCAAGAATTTCAGGGGCCTTTGTCATAATTGGGTGTTGCACTTTGTCAAATGCTTTCTCAGCATCTATTGATATGATCATATGGTTTTTATTTTTCTTTTTGTTGATGTGTTAGATTACATTGATTGATTTTCAGATGTTGAACCATCCTTGTGTCCCTGGAATAAATCCCACTTGGTCTTGGTGTATTATCTTTTGGATGCATTGTTGGAGCCTGTTGGCCAAGATTTTGTTAAATATTTTTGCATCAGTATTCATTAGGGAGATTGGTCTGTAGTTTTCTTTTTTTGTATTGTCCTTGTCTGGTTTTGGTATTAGAGTAATATTTGCTTCATAGAATGTGTTTGGTAGTACTCCTTCCTTCTCAATTTTTTGAAAGAGTTTGTGTAATATAGCGACTAGATCATTTTTAAACATTTGGTAGAATTCGACAAACCCAGAGTATTTTTGAACTGCAATGAAATTTTGTTTGAATTCAAAGAGGAAACCCAAGATGATAGCATCTGGCTTATTTTTGAGTGAATAGTTGTTTTCAGGAAAGGCTCTGAAAGGCAATATAAATGGTGCTCTTGTGACAACCGTGGACACAGGTGAACTAGGGGACAAGCAGACAGGCAGCGCCCCAGAGGCCCATTTCCTCACCACCTTTCAAAGAGGAGGCCTGAAAAGACTACCGGACTGTGTGTGTTCATTTTTATTTTCTTCAACTCAGCTTCCAAAAGTGCAGTGGCAGCCTCGATGCTGGGCTTGGCAAGGAGACAGATCCAGTTCCTACTGGTCAGTGCTATTTGAGCAAAAATAAATAAGAACTGACATGTTGAGCAAAGTTTCCTGAGATGTGGCACTTGGTATTCTGACCCCCTATCTACTCAGAAAGATCTGCTGCTCTGAAGGGAGAAGTAGGAAAGATTTCCTTTTTCCTCTTCAAGACCAGACTCTCTTCTCCCCCCACACAGAGGAGCTTTAATGCTGTAAAGACAGGTGGAGTCTGGAACTCTGTGGCCATATCTGCACTGGTGACTGTGAATCCATTTCTTTATCCAGGTTAGTAGCACTGAAGACCTGCATCCGGGATATACTGACAGTCAATTAATTTGCTTTTCATTGCTTTCATCTCTCTCAGCTGTAAAAGTAATGTTTTTCTCTTTTTGCGTTT
The DNA here is from genome assembly GCA_004024925.1 of Scalopus aquaticus. NCBI lineage: Eukaryota > Metazoa > Chordata > Mammalia > Eulipotyphla > Talpidae > Scalopus > Scalopus aquaticus. The sequence goes on from PVIJ01001907.1 coordinate 160,588, forward strand.
AGACTTAAGAGTAGTTCACACATAGGAAATGCATGTCCAGAGAAATTATCAGTGCTTTAAGATCAAAATCATTTTCTCTTTTCATTCAGAGTAAAACATATCACCTGCTCGGAACCAGGGAGTCAAGTGTTCTCTTGCAAAGGGCCAGATGGTTTTGTCAATAATTTACTCTGGCAGTGTAGAAATAGCTGGGCTCTCAGAAAAAGAGATCCAGGTTTCTGATGCTCATTTTGCTATTATAGCCCCTCTAAATCGTATTCTTACCTGCTATTAGTTTTAAAGTCCCTAAAATGGAACAGGCATATTAGACTATCTTTAGTCATTAATTTCCTTCCCATTCTGAAACAATTTGGTGCATTATCTTAGACCAAAGTAGGAGAATGGGAGGGGTAGCATTTTCCTTAAATGATGTTGCTAATGTGGTGGGCACTCTCAAACTCTCTCTTGAGAAGAAGCTATAAGTGCTGTCAATCTTACACATCAGAGCAACCAAATAAATGTGAGATTAAGATCACCAATCTTTTCACTGACTATCTGCAATTCAAATGTAAACCTGGCTTCCTCTGAGTCTTCCAGAGGCCTAAGTTTTTACCTGTAGTGCTAAAGGATCTATGAATGTTAACATAGGAAATTAACTCGGAGCATTAATGCTGAAGGGCTTTCAATATCTAGTTCAGGGCCTCCCCGGTGGCGCAGCGGTTGAGCGCTGCGCTGTGGAGTTGTTGGCAGCGGTGACACGAGTTCGACGCCCGGCCGGGGAGAATCCCACATGGTGCAGCAGACCTCTCCTGCCTCATCTGCTGCTCCCCTCAGCAGTGTGTTTCTGATCTGCCTGTTCTGCTCCCCACTCTGTCTCTGGTGAACCCTCTCGCTGCCCCACGCCTCTGGCCTGTACCCCAGCTGTATGTAAAAAAAAAAAAAATATATATATATCTAGTTCAATCTCTTTGCCTCACAGGTAAGTAAACAGAAGTTCAGAGAGGTCAAGTCACTTGACATAGGTGACAGAGCTGGTAGGAGACAGAAAGGAGACTAGAGAGTGTACAGTTGACTTTCAGAGAGATGTTCCTTGGCTTTACTGTGTCACTTTCTGCCCAAACATAGGTGCCAGCTGATGCCTAGTGATAAGCAATTGTCATTTGGTCATTCATAGGTGAGACTCATTTTATTTACCTGAAATTTGGGGTAAAGGTGCCTGTGTTCAAGGTTGCTTGTGACACAAGTGAGAAATGTGTGCAATGACAATGTAAGTGTGGATGCTTGTGTGTGCATGCAGGGATGGAGTAATTTTGCAGCTTCATCAATCTCAAAACATTCATATTTCACAAGTCAAAAGCTCTCATAGCACAATGTTCAGCAATTATTTTCAGATTACGTTAATGTGTTTTTCTCAAAGCACTTCACTTGCGGAGATTGCTATCTGTTTATATGTGATGCTACAATGAGAAGTTTATTATTAGTTTGGAAGTAGGCAATTTCAGCTAAAGAGAGTTTTCTTTGTCTTGGATATTATGAACTATGATGCTAAGAAGGGCTTGGTGCGGGAGCTGCCCTGACTGTGTGCAGCGCATCCAGTCTTCCTTCAGTACCCCTGGGGAGGGGAAATGCTGTAAGTCCATGCGCTTCAAGGCTCTCGTTCTCCTTCAAGGTCAGTTTGCACTCTTTTCTTTCAAAGTCTCAGTTGCCTCAGAAACTGAATGTGTGGTCTGAAGAGTCACTAGGCTAGGAAACAGAACATGCCTTCTCCCAGCTCCCTGAGCTTGAGGAGAGAAGCTGTGTTTTATTTCCCTTTGTGTCCCTAGAACCTAGCAATTGCGCTATCAGTAATTATTGAAATAAAAAGATTGAGCTTTACCTTGAATCTAGATACTGAACTTTATTCCAGATAAAGATTTTAATGTAAAAACAAAACAGAAAAATACTAGAAGAAAATGCTGATGAATATTCATACAAACTTCAAGTAACTCCATAGGCAGAAATGAAAGATGAAGGTTGATAGCTTCTATCAGGTAAAATAAACAATTTGATATGTGAAAATCCAATACAGCGTTTAAACTTGTATGACATAGATTAATATTTGTTATGCATAAAGAGCACTTAAAATCAGTAGAAGGTGATGATTATTCCAATAGGAAAATAAGAGATAAGAACACAAATAGGGGTTTCACTCAGAAGAAAGTAAGTGCTTAATAAACATAAAATATTGAAAAATCTTATTAAGTAAAGTTGCATATTAGATATTATTGCATATTGCATATTAGAGAATAAGGAGCTACTACATGTAGTATTATTAACATGCTATTAACTATGCTATTAACTTAGCATAGATTTTGAGAATGCAACATTGTTACTTGCATGTGACACAAATAAAGGTGCTTGGATAACCTGTTTTGTATTATTTACAAAATATTTACTAAGATATAATTTTTAACATAAAAATTAGTAATCATGGAAATGTCATAAAATGTGGAATGTGTTTTTAAAATAATATATATTACAATGTACTAGAATCTTAAAATTATGCTATATTGGAATGATGATGCAGAATTTGTTAGGGAAGTAAAAAATCCTCCCTCCCCCACCCGCCAGCTTCCTTGGTATTGTTGTCTGTTCTAATATAATTAAATTGACATAAAACAAATTAACAGGAGAAAAGACCAATTTGATTTTATAGGCACAGAGGTGCCTTATGCATATGGGACTCAAGTTGTGAATAAAGCAACACTCTTGTATACTTTAAACAAAGAGAACAAATTTGTGAGGAATTGGTAGTATAAAGAAATTTAAAGTTTATATTCAAATTTAGTGAAGGATTTGGCAGGATTTACTTACTTATTTTTCTGGATATTCTCTTTCTCTCTCTCTCTCTCTCTCTCTCTCTCTCCTCTCTCTCTCTCCTCTCTCTCTCTCTCTCTCTCTCTCTCTGTCCCCCTCCCTCCCTCCCTCCCTCCCCCCCTTCATTTTTGTATACTTTTGTTTATATTTTGGAAGCAGAGGCTCCCTGCCTGCCTTCCAGTACTGTAACCATCATGCTCCTGCCAGAGCACCTGTAGTCCATCTCCATAGTCCATTGTGCTCTCTCCCTCTGAATGTCTCAGTTCTGTAGTGTGTACTTTGAAGGGCTTTTATCTGACTCTTTGGTTTCTCTATATTCCACATATTAGTGTAGTTGTCTTTTTCCTCTGGCTTATTTCATTGAATCATCCCTCCAGCTCCAATCTATGTTACTGCAAATGGTATGAGTTTATCTTTGAATTGTTGAGTAATATTCCATTGTGTATATATACCACATCTTCTTGGTCCAGTCATCTATTTTGGGACATTTCAGTTGTTTTCATATCTTAGCTATTGTAAATACTGCTGCAATAAACAGGAACACAGTTTCCTTTCAAGTTAATATTTTTGTGTTCTTTGGGTCGATTCCTAGGAGTGGGATTGCAGGGTCATATGGTAGATCCATTTTTAGTACTTTGAGAAACCTCCACACAGCTTTCCATAGTGAATGGACCAGTTTGAATTCCCATCAGCAGTGTAGGAGAGTTTCTTTGTCTCCACATCCTTGCCTATAGTTACTGCTGCCAATTTTAATATTGGCCATTCTCACCAGTGTGAAGTGGTATTTCATTGTGATTTTGATTTGCATTTCCCTGGTAACTAGTGATGTTGAACACATTTTTTTTTTTTCCATATGCCTGTTGGCCATTTGCATTTCTTCTTTGAGGAAGTGTCTTTTTAGCTTTTCTGTCCCTTTTTTTGACTGGGTTGTTTGCTTTTTTTTTTTTTGAATGATATAAGCTCTTCATAGATCTTTGGTATCAGTCCCCCATAAGTTGAGTGATGTACAAATATTTTCTTTCATTAAATAGGGTGTCTTTTCATTTTGGTTACTGGTTCATTTTGGTTTCATTTTGGTTCATTTTTGGCTTCATTTTGTTTGTTTTGCTGTGTAGGATTTTTTTTAGTTTTGATGCGTTCCCGGTTTATCTTTTGTTTTCGCTGTTTTTGGGGTTGAATACTCAAAGATATTTCAGAGGTTTATGTCATGGAATATTTTGCCTATGTTTCTTTTATATTTTTTATGTTTTCAGGTCTTTCAATCTTTTATTCATTTAGAGTTAATTTTTGTGCATGATGTGAGATAGTAGTCTAGTTTCATTCTTTTGCATGTAGCAGTCCACTTTCCCCAGCACCATTTATTGAAGAGGGAAAGCCGACACTATTTTCCTTATGAAGGAGGCTACTGTTGTGATGACTTAGAGTTTAATCCTGTTACAGAATTCAGAGAGACTATGAGGAGCATGTGCTTCATAAAATAGCACAGAAGAGGAAGGGAATTGAAATATTTATCTACTATGTGTTGTATTACCTATCAGCCATTGCTTGAGAGCTGTTCCTGAGCATGTAAGTTCCCACAACTTGTGGCCTTCTTTAATATAAGATGGAGATGCAGTTTCTGGCAGTGGAAATGTCCTGGTTTTCGTGAAAATAGGACTGAGGTCATGTGAGTGAGCCAGCAACCATTGCTACTACATTACAGTTTGAAATTTGTCAATAATAGGTAAAGACACTTTTGTCGGGAAAAGAAGTACACAGAGCCATATTGTTAGTTGATAGCTGCGTCAGTCTTAAACATCAGGTCTCCTAACTTCCACCTGGGACTGTTTTCATGCATGATAACCAGGCCCATCTTTGTCATGGGGACTTCTAAGTACAAGTACCCAAATTCTCCTCATTAAAGATACCATGCATAAGGCTTGAGTTAGTCCTTCTGCTAACTCCCATCCCACCTGAGAACAGACCCCCAGACAAGTGACTTTTGATGGATTTAAGTCATGCAACCCTCTTTTCTAATGAGATTTTCTGAGGCTGACCAATACATAAGTATGGTACGTCTCAGATCAGGATGGGGTTCAGTCCTCATTATATAAAAACCTTCTGAAAGAATTTCAAAGAGCATCATTCCATTGTACCCACTTGCACAATATGTTGATTAGAGAAAAAGAAAACAATTATTTCAAGAACTTTCAGGTCAGTGGTTTTCCAGAAGAAACTCATGCAGGAAAAGGAATGACTAAAATGATGTCAATTGTAAAACACAAATTTTCTTGGAAAAACCACCATCTCTTTGCTGTTCCTACTAATTGTTCTTCTGGCAAATATTATACTATCATTGGGGCTAGCCTGTCCCAAGAACTGGTTCTTTTTTCACAGATAAAAGGGTGGTAATTGTTTTGAAAATCATCTTAACCTCAGATTAATATTGATACTTCAAAATCAAGTTTATAGTAGTCTAGCACACTGCCATTATTTGAAAATAACATATATTTTAAAAACACTTTTACCCCTCTCTAGGTTTTGTTTGTATGTTAGAATAATGAGTAAATAAGTGAGAAATCACCCACAGCTCCTGTGCAGTTTTTGAAATGGGTAACTTAAGGGAGTGTCATTCTGACTTTGTAATTCACTTTAAAATGCCTCTTCTCCTCTCTGTCCATACTTAAGGAAGCTGTTGAAGCAGTTTGTTTAAATACCTGACATATTTAAAACTTTGTCAAAACTAAGCTATTTTCATACTGTAAGCCATTTGTTTGAAATATGCAGATAATTGTGGATAAAACTAGTATACACTTCAATCCCAAGTTTTAAGGCTTGATTTAACTGAGTACTTACATCAACCCTGTGATTTACATACACTGCTGCTAAAAGCATGAACATGGGGACATCATGGTAAAGTATAGAGGCATTGGAGCCAGACAAATGTGGGTTAAAATCTCATGACCACAAATCAATAGCTGTATGATGGTGGGCAAAATAGCTACTACTATTTTGAGAATAAAGCTCACTGTGATTGAAAATCTGGCTCATCGGAAGTGCTTAAAGAGTGGTAGCTAATATTGACTCGGCATATACAGACTTAGAACTAGAAAAAAGAATCACATTTTGCTATGAAAGGTACTAAAAGTATTTTTGGCAAATTTATTTCAAGCACATGTCAAATGTGCAAGGAAGCCAATATGTTGGTCAAGAAAAGACTCCCTGTTCAGAAGGATATAGATGGGATGCACATATGTGTGGTGGTGGTGTTTTAAAGAAGATTGCTTTTTAAGTTCACAAAGTCATTAAAAACATCATGTCCCCCTCACTTGTTACAAGGATTATAACAAATAGCAGGTGGTTCAGGTACACAAACTACTAGTCTGAAATGTACACATCTCAGCAAGGTCCAAATAAAAATACACCATGTCTGAAATTGGAATAGCAAAGTCCATCCCAGGACTGGTGTCTAATAGACAAACTAACACCGTGGAATGAAACAGTGAAACCAGAGTGACAGCAGCACTCTGTACATTTTTTGCGACAGTGTTTTCATATTTACATATAAAATTTTGAATAAATGAAATCATCATTTTAAAAATTTATTTGTATATATTTTACATCATTCTTCATTTTGTACAGTTTATGCTCTTTCCTCTCAGGTGTAGTCCCTGTAAAATTCCCACCACCAGTTTGCTTGTGCACCATCACCATAGCCCCTTGTGTTATGGAATATTACTGGTTAAGCAGATTTATTTAGATTGTAAGTTCTATTTTAAATGAACTCTGTTCATATAGTCATTAAAATATGTACATTTTGAACATATTACATAGTATGTTTTCACTGAGTCTTTTGAAAACATTTTTGTTAGAATTACAAATTGCATTTTAAATTAACTTTATTGACGTACACATTAAAATAGACACATTTTAAGCGTGACAGTTTGATGAGTTTTATGAACACGTGAACCAGATCAACCAGATGTAGTTTCTACCCGCAGATTGCATTGCAGTCAGTTCTTCTAATTTATTGCCCCCGGCAATCACTGATTTGCTTTCTACTACTGAGACACTAGTGATTTTTAATCGTGAATTACAAAATATTAGTGTGAGTATTAGTTTTGTGTTTTGCAGAACTTCATATAAATGGAGTCCTATGCTATCATTCTGTGTCTGTGTTTTTCAGGTAGCACATATTTTAAGGTTCATCCATGTTGCACTAGGGCCCCAGGGAAGGTGCTCTGCCCGTGACTCTTGTTCCACGGAACAGCACTGACCAGGGCTAGATCTGTGACCTTGCTCATGGCCGGGCCCGCTTCCCCGGGCTGCTACCAGCCAGTGACTGCACAGCCTAGGGATGCTAGCTCAGGCCCTCTCCCGTGAGAAGCAGGACTTTCTAACCAGTTCTTGGCTCAAGGACTCACTGTGGGCCTTGGCAAAATCCTAGAACTCTGCTCTTCTCCGAAGATGCTTCTTCCCTAATCCCCTTTCCTTTCTTGTCTCCCTCAGAGAAGCCAAGTCTGCCTTGTCATCCAATGACTTTGGTTGCTTTCTCCCATCCCTCTCATGTTTCTCTCATGGTGTTTGCCCAGTCGGCCTCTCATCATGTTTAATTCCATGTTGTTGTCTCTTTCTTAGCTTGAACTAACTCATGTAGTATTTAGCAGTTACATTTTGTTGATGATTATCATTCCATGGAAGGAATACATCGCACTTGTGTATCCTTTCATCCATTGATACATACCTGATTCTTACTTATGACTTATGAATAAGAAACTGTGAGCATTTATGTAAAAGTACACATTTTCGTTAATCTTAGATAAATATCTAATAGTGTAGTTGCTGAGTCAGATGGCAAGTGTTTTTAATTTGAGAAGACACCACCACAATGCCTTCCAAAGTGGCTGTACCATTTTATGTTCCCACAAGTCATGCTTATGAGGTCCTGTGGCTCCATAACCTCACCAGTGCTCACTATTGTCATTCTTTTTAGCTATTTTAGTGTGTATTGATATTTCATTGTCAGAATTTGCATTTCCCTGCTGATTATAGATGCTACACATCTTTGCAACTACTCTTGGCCATTCAAATATTAATTATTTTATAAATCTGTGCTCAACTCTTTTGCCTGTTTTTACTGGATGATTTTCTTATTAAAGAGATATATGAGTGCCTTATACGTGCTGAATTCAAATTCTTTGTCAGTGTATGTATTACAAATTTATCTCCTGCTTCTTTGCATTTCCACTTTCTTCCTCCATCTCTTTTGAAAAGCAACTGCTTTAATTTTGATGAACTCCAATGAATTAACTTCTGTTTTTCTTTTACAGTTAGCACTTTCTTTTGGTCTTCTCTAAGAAATCCTTGGCTACCTCCAGGTTGTAAAGATTTTCTTTATCTTTGGTTAGCAGTTAGAGATTATAATTTTTATGTTTGGTTCTATGATCCATTTTTGTTATTTGTTCTTCATAGTATGTAGCAAGGGGTCAGGGTTAGTATGTTTTCATATGGACCGACTAATTGTTCCATCATCATTTGTTAAAAATACAACTCTTTCTCCATTGATTTATTTTGATTTGATTGTCAAGAACTTGACTCTATATGCAGGCACCTATTTCTGGACTCTATTCTATTCCATTGATCTCTATGTCTATCCTATTGCCGCATAATTTTATCATTTTAGCTTTTTAGTAAGTCTTGAAACAAGGTAATCTAATCCTCTAAATTTCAAAATTATCTTGATTATTTTGGGGGTAAAACTGAGCTCTTAATAATACTGAGTTTTTAAGCCATGTGCTGATGTTGTCCACTCTCTCTATAACATGTTTTACTTAATTTGAGAAGGTAGTGTGGTGCCAGTAACTCTGTTGTTAACAGAGGGCAAAGCTTTCAATTCTCATTGTAAAGCATATCCCAAACAGGCCATTGCTAGTGATTGTCTCTGATTGCAACCAAAATTAGGTCAGTTTGAGTTTTGATTTTTTTCTCCCTCCTTTTGACAAAACATAAATGAGCAGACAAGCCCAGAAAAATCTACTTAATGTACATATCCAAAATTCATCAGTAAAGAGACAGGCAGGGTATATGAGAGACATAAAGGCCAGAAGATCAAAGTTGGAGGACAGATTTGACACAAACTGTTAAGATTTTGGGGAAGATACTAAAGTTTTTCTGGTTTAGATGCCTTATTAAATAAACGGTCTAATCCTACCTATTCCTCTTCTACCCCCTGGGATACTTTAAATCTTTTGTAAGAAAATGCTTGAATGTAAATACTCTCCATGTTCTAAGGCAGGGCATCATGTCCAACCAAGAATTACTTTTATTATTCCTTGGTTAAAAAAAAAAAATCCTGTCCTTTCAGACTCTTCTAGTTTTCTCTTCACCTCTCCAATTACTTGGATATTTGTCTCAGATTCTTTTTTGCCTCTCCTTGCTTCCTTCCTTCCTTCCTTCCTTCTTCCCTTCCTCCCTCCCTCCCTCCCTCCCTCCCTCCTTCTTTCCTTCCCTCCTTCCTTCCATCCTTCCTTCCTTCCTTTCTTCCTTCCTTCCTTCCTTCCTTCCTTCCTTCCTTCCTCTCTTCCTCCTCCTCCTTCTTGTTCCTGTTCTTCTTGTTCTACTTGTCTTGTTCTTATTGTTCTTCTTGTTCTTGTTCTTCTTCTTCTCCTCCTCTTCTTTTCTTCTTCCTTCTTCTTCTTCCAGTAAGAGAGGGAGGGATCTGAGAACTCAGCTGGAAAGAAACTCTCTGTAGAGCATTTGCATTGTAGGTAAACTTTTCCTCCTCTCTATAGAATTGTGCGAGAAATAATGTACTTTGGGTTTTCAGCCAGTCCAGACAGCAACAGCAAGAAATCCTGCTTACTTTCACTCAGATTTCACTTTTGACTTTATAAGATTTTCATATTTTAAAATATTTTGCACAAACTCTAAATTTCAACTTTTAAAATGGTGATTAAATATAGGTTCGCATACTAATTGAATACATTGGTTTGCAGAAATTGTTCCAGTTTTGTGGTTTTCTACCATCTCTAAGAAACTTCAAGCCAGTGACTTCAGGTCTGTGAGGCTCACTCACGCAATAAAGTTGACTCGGTGTATCAAAGGAAACAACCCACACATCATTTGCTTTTCTTAATTAGTTCTATCTATTCTAAAGTCAGCAAACTAGACTCCCTGTTTTTCAAGTTCTGCCTTTTCCTCTTATAAGTTAGGTGACCTCAGGAAGTTATTCATTCTCTGTAGCCCTGTATCTTCATCTATGAAATGGGTTAATACAAGTATCAAAATAGAGTTGATGTGGGGTTGAATGAATCAATAACATAAATGCAGTAAGCAAACAGGATTCAATAAACTTCAAACAAGTAGCTCTGTTAATCTTGTGCTATTCTTTTAAGTACCCATGGTACAAAATCTCCCGTGGACCAGTCTGCATTCCCACCAGCAGTGTGAGAGGCTCTCTTTTCTCCATATTCTCTCTTGCACTTGTTTCTGTTTTGTTGTTACGGTGGTGGTGGTTTGTTTGTTTTTTTCAATATGGGTCATTATCACAGTGTGAGGTGGTATCTTACTGTGGTTTTGATTTTCATTTTCCTGACAATAGTGATGATGAGCGTTTTTTCATTTCTATTGGCATGCACCTGAGGGGAGAAATCCTATATTGTGAAGAAATAAATTAGGATGTTTAAAATATTTTTTTAAATTTACTGTGGTATCAAATTTTCTTTCACAAGAACTATTCTAGAATTTGAGGATCTGAACTGGGTGGACACGAGCCCTAACTGACATTTCCATGTCACTTTGTTCCTGGAACTCAACATCAACAAACTGGAATGGTGGTTTGGGGGGAACATCTAAGTTCATGTAATTTACAGCTTGGAGTCTGAATCTTAGAGTTTCAAGTTGTTCCTTTATTTTAGGCATTCCTAGTGCTCACACATAGGAAGATGAGAAAACCTGTGCGTTTTGGACATGTCATTTCATCTTGGCTTTGGGTGCTATTTTGTGAAAGCAGAGGCATAGGGTCCTTCCCTCCAGGAATGCCACCCATAATATCCACATTGATGCCCTAACACCTGACATACCTCCAAAAGAGTCACGTGTCTCTCTTTGAGTGGCAATTGCTTGTTTTACTAAGGCTGGCTTCTCTTAGTTTGACAGAGTCATTTGAGCCCTTAGTACCTACCACAGTACCTGGTATTTAATAGGTACTTAATAAAAATTAAATTAATTTTGATTCCTGGTTTATATTTCAGTCTTATTTTTGTGATCATTATTGTTGACTAGAGAAAAAAAGAAGGTAGTAGTCACCCCCACTCTTTGGCATGTGCTCTACACTGCTTCAGGGACAGAGCTGAGATTCATGCGAACCTAAGAAGAAAGGACCTAATGTCATCATCTCAAGTATGCATATTTAGCTATGATTTTCGTGAAAACTACTATTGAGTCTTTCTAAATGTGTTCTCTATGTAACAACCATAAAGATCTTTTAAACATACAAGACTGATCACGCATCTTCTCTGCTCACAAATGTTTAATGACTTCCCATTGGACTTGGAGACAAGCCCGCAACATCACGGGCTCCAGCGACCTCATGTTTAAGCTTTCGTTGACCTTCTAGTTGTAGTTGAAACCGTTCTCTCATTTTGTGTATTCTGGTTGTTCTCAACTTTCAGGTACTGAACCATGCCCTTTCGAACTTTAAGTTTAAACATGTATTTCACTTCTGCTGGGACTCTTCCCTAACTTGTTTTTACCTGGCAGGGGAGATACCATGATCACGAAGGTGGTTTTCTCAGAGCGAGGCTTATCCATTGCACTCCGGATGTGCTGACCCCTGCGATTTCCCCAAATGTGGGAAACTCGACTGCATAATTTCTTTTTTCCCCCACTTCCTGAGAATCACTCTACAGGAGAAACCCTTCTTTAATTGGCAACTCAGGTCCTATTTGCATGCTTCTTCACACATACCACCGTTTTTTAGTTACATATTTATATGAGTTCTTTTTTGCTTTGTTTCCTTGCTAGTAGCCTATAATTTTTATGGGTTATTAGACTAAATATATTCCCATTTAAATATAGTTACATAAATTTTTAAAGGTATGAACTTCAAAAATTTTATGTTTGTCTCTCTATATTCCAGGTGCCAGATATAGCAGTGGTTCCTAGCAAATGTTCATTGATAATTATGTATTAGTTGGAATTTTCAAATTTAATTTGTATCCTCTTCACTAGGTAGGGATGTGAGTCTTTTTTCTTGTCTCACTAGGTATGGAGGTGACATACATGAATAGAAAAGTGTGTTGGTAGATGTGAGTTTATGTTTAAGCCAGTAGATTCATTGTGTTGAGTGGATTTCATTTGATCTTAGCCAAGAGGGTACTGTGTCTGAGAGGAAGGAATGTATCATCAAAAGGACGTTATAAAGAGGAAGATTAACCAGGTTTCTGGTGTAGAGGGCTGAAATCTATTCCCCCAGACCTCAAAGAGTTTCTCAGGTACCTGGAAAAACCCTCTTAGTATCTAGTTTTGGTACAGGTATTTTAGGATAACAAAATGTAATCCTGTGCTGAGTGCTTTCAAGTGAATTACAGAAGGGTAGAAAACTTACTATGGTTAACATTATTCTAAGATAAGCTTTTGATCCTATGACATTTTTGGCCACTTTTTAAAATTATTTCAACAATTTTTAAAGGAGGGCCAGAAGTCATTAATTTTATGCAGAGTGGAAAAGCAAATGTAAATAAACTAGAAAAAATATCTGTAGTAGATCTCAAACCATACTACATTCTGTACACAAACAAAAGTCAACCCAGAGGAGCCTCAGACTCAGTGTACCTACATCCACTGTTGGGGAATGATGAACTCCAAAGCCACATCATGGTGAGTTCTTTAGACTGAACTAGGCTGCCCGCCTGTGTGTAATGTCTTTTATTACCCGGGGCAATGCATTCTAGATTACATTTTGGTGTATTAATTTATTTGCATGAGGAAGAGAGGGCAGCACAAATCATCACCATGAAGAGTTCTTTTTCAACACAAAGATAGTTTTATATTTCTTAAGACAAAAATTGGCAAATTATAGCTTAGAAAAGCTAAGTTTTAAATTGGGGGTAATTTCTGTGGTTTGATGATTTTAAATCAATATTCAAACTCAGTGCTTTCCTTTCCTGCATGTCCAATATAACAAAATAGGTTCCTTGGAGTAAGTGAGATGAAACTAAAGTATCTTTAAGGGAGGATGTGTCAGTGGAGTAGAAAAATGTTTTGGTTCCCAAACTAATACTGTTAGTGGGCGATAAAAATCCTCTGGGTTCAGTATTTACATAATACCATGTCTTTCAGCTTGATGGGACACATGTCTGGTGTCTTTCAGAAGGTGGACCAGGCAGTTACAGTTGACTTCTAAAGTGTAATGGACTATCCAAGAAGAAATTTCCAGGAAAAGTACTAAGTTAGTTTCTCTATAAGTGGAAATTATGTTTCCTCACTCTGTATTCTCATTAATATGCAGCATCTTTCTCCCCTAGTGAATAAAAGAAAGTGTGTATGTACAGGTGAGTTTGAATGGTTTTCTTAAATTTTCTGTCACTAGCAGGTCTTTTCTCAGTCAATTACTAGCACAGCTATTCTACCTCAGAGACTCACAGGAAGGAGCTAATAGCAGTGAGAAAATGGGCTTGAAACTAAGGGAACTACTGTTATTTTTAACTCTTAAACTAAATCATGACAAGATATTGATCAATTTATTTAACCTCACTGAGCTCAATTATTACAGCTGTAACATGGACCTAATGATACTGCTTTTGGGGAGGGATGTGAGAATGAATTATATGAGATAATGCGAGAACGAACTGAGATAGTGTCTGAAAAGTGTTAGGTACGGTCGACATAGGCAGCCCTCAGCAGATGGTAGTTAATAATTTCAGTTAACAATGACACTGGTCACCTTCCCTGAGTTAATCTTTTGAGCCAAGTCAGATGTCTAATTGGATTATACACAAAGTACACTCTCAAAATAAGCACGTTTTTATTATCTTTCCAGATTATGGTGTAATTATACTAAGCTCTAATATCGCCTTGTCTTCTATTTACAGTAACAAAAAGGCAAGCCAATTTTCCCCAACGTTGCTCTTAGCATCACTCAGGCAGAACCGAGTAGAGAAATGTCATCGTGACAAGCGTTGGAAAGGTCTCTCTTTTGTATAAACTACCCAGGTTTATGTTATCCTCCTGTGCCAGTCTACCTCTGAGGTCATTGTTCAGTACTTTGCTTAACTTGTCCTAGTAGATAAAGCTGTTAATTCTGATGGGTTTAATATGTGGCCACTGTATTCAGGAGACACCAGTGGAGGTAGCTAAGGAGCATTCAGGAAAACTATTTACTGACTAAAAATACAGTAAGACGTTGCATATTAAATCCATTTCAGCTTGTAACCAGAGTGAATGGAGCAGAAGAATAAAATACATTGTATTCATAATGAACTGAGACTGCACGTAAAAGAATCTCTTAAATATCTGTGTGGCTAAAATGGATTAAATTTCCCTTTGGGAAAGGAAGTAGTCAGAGGTATAGGGCTGATGAACTGAGCTTATTAAATTGGCTTTTGATGGTGATGAAAATGGTATTGACTAAGAGGCAGGGATATATATTTCACACACATTTGCAGGGGTAATGAACATAAAGTACTGCTCTGGTATAAGTTGAGATGCTTTATATTCTGATACCTCAACTCTGGTGGCATTCTTCTCATCCAGAGCAGAGCTCTGCTTAAATATTCAAGTAATTTCATGAATAAAAACATTTAATCATTGGTGGGGTTGGTTTGCACCTTGAGAAAACTCTGCATTACTGGGAAAACAATTCAGGGATTGGAGGGAGTATATACCATTTGCTTCAGTTGACATTACTAGAGAAGCATCAGTTCTTTTAGTCCAATATCATGGACTCCATGGCAGAATTTACAGCATATGAAGGTGCATCATTAACCTTGGGCTCAGAAATCCACCTTTTCCAAGAGTTTGCTGTGGAAAACGTGCTGGGCTAGATTGTGAGTCATCTTGTCATTCCGTCGTGTATGCCATTTGACTTAGATGTAATAAGTTACATGAAATTGCCACTGTTGTTAGCAAAATAAACTCTGGTCCTGAGAATTTTAGCAATGAAAGGCAATTTTGTGTTGCAAGGAGACAGGAATGGACAGTTATGACTCAGTTCTTGAAATTTGCATTCCCTTGCTTTATCTTCCTTAGTATGGGTTGCACTGTCACGTCAGCCTCTGGAAGAATGAATAATCCTATAAAGTATTTTGGCTACACATTGAGAAAATAATCTTTTCCTTGCTTCCCGGTAGCCCAGTAGGGATTTGACTCAAACTATGAATAATAGTTACTAGAAGTTTGAGGATAAGAGGACTATGTGCTATTTCAGTCTGTAAATTGGAATTACAAAAATGCCTACCCATAGGGTTGTTGAAAGTCTCTAATCCTTAAACAGTCTCTGATCCCTAACAGAAATTCCAGCAAATATTAGCTGCTATTCTTATTACAGTGAGCTAGAAGGATATGGAATTTTGATATCTGTGTATTACTCAGTATCTAAATAGGAACAAGGAAATCACTTCCAAGTATTTACTAGTGATAGATGATTTTTTTTTACTAAAAAGTTTTTTTTTAAATAAAATTTTATTTATTTTTGCATAGAAGAACTGGAGTATAGACCAAGGTGTGGCAGATATTCACCAGAGACAGAGTGGGGAGCAGAACAGGGGGAATCTACTGAAATACACTGCTGAGGGGAGCAGGGGGTGAGACAGGAGAGGTCTGCTCAGTCATGTGAGTTAGCTCCCTGGGGGTGGGGTGCGGTGGGGGGATTTGAACTCAGGTTGTAATGGTGAGACTTAACCCCTAGGCCACCAGGGAGGCCCTAGAGATGAACTTTAGAGTAAGCATTGTATACACAGGAGAGGGATTTAGTGAGAATCAAGCCACATTGACATAGCCTAGAGGTGAGCACCAAGAGGAAACCACTACCATCCCTAAGTGGCTGAGAAGCAGGGAGTAGGTGTTGTTCCTGCAGCCCAAGGACTAGGTCACAGCTAGAAGTGGGAAACTTTAAAGATTTTTCTGGCATGGACTGGTGTTACAGAAGAGGTTTAGCTTTTAAGTAAGATGTTCAAGGTACTGTGTTCTTCTGTCTCCTCATTTTCAATCATGCCTGGCTTTTACTAGGGATGAATGTTCAACTGTTATTTTTGTACCTGTTGAAGCAATAGGGGGACTGGTACAGGCAAAAGCTAGTAGGCTATAAAAGAGGACGGGACAGTAGGTATCAAAGAATCACCTCCAGTGGTCTCAGAAATCTGAACTTCCTGTTGTGAAATGAGGGGTGGCAGGAGCTTGGGGTAACTCAGCCTGGGCTTCAGTAGTGGGCTCTTCTACAGGGCAGTCGGGGAGCTCTGACCCTATTCAGGCTAGAGCTCATCTGTTCTGTTAGGAGCCTCAGATTCAAGCTAATAGTCCTTATTCTGTGCCCTCACCCCAGCCGCTCTCCCTCAAGGCACCCTCCCTCCTAAGTGCCTGCTCCTGCTCCCCCTCACCCAGGCAGTGCGGGGTGTCAGGACCCAGAGCTTGGCCTGTGTCTGGATCACCAGATGTAGGGGCTGCACTGTAGTCTCCCCCTTCTTGTGGGTGGTGCAGCCCTGATAGCACTCTAACCAGAGTTCACTTAAAGTTTTCTTACCCCCTTCAGTCCGGTGGATGTGCCTGTTGTGAGTGGTGGGAGTCAGGGTTTAGCTTTGTTTTACTTCATTTTTGTTGTGCAAATTTGGAGAAGAGCTTGGCCTGGCATCTTCATTCTGGACCATCTTGCTGGACCTCTGTCAATTGTATTTGAATCTGTCACTGGTGCTTATGTGTGAGGATGTGCCATTTCCAGAGAGGTCTGATGAGGTTGATTGCTGCAGCGCACATGCACACGCGTGTGGGCGCAAATGCACACACACACACACACACACACACACACACACACACACACAGATCGAAAGAATAAACAAATACCAGGACATTTCGGTAAACTAAAATACACTGATGAAGGGAGCAGAGGGTGAGACAGGAGAGGCCGGCTGCGCCACATGTGGGTCAGCTCCCTGGTTGGGGATCAAACTCAGGCCACAGCGGTAATAGTGCTGAGACTTAACCCCTAGGCCACCAGGGATGCCCTTTTGGTGAGATTTTTAAAATATTGCTTCAATTTCCATGATTGTGATTGGTTGTTCAAACAATCTGTATCTTCTGGGTTATTCTTGGCATACTATATTGAAGTAGAAAGTTGTCCATTTCCTTAAGGTCTTCAAATTTACTGACATAACTATTCATAGTAATCTCTTTATGATCTTTTGATTGGGTTATTTTTTTTCTCTTTGTTGATGTATGAACTGTTTGTAGATCTTTGAAATCAGTCTCTTGTAAGATGCATGGTGTGCGAATATTTTCTCTCATTCAGGATGTCTCTTTATTTTGGTTACTGTCTTTTTCACTGTACCAAAGCCTTTTTATTTTATGTAGTCCCAGTTATTTATATATTCTCCTTTGTTTTTCTTACTGTTGGAGAGGAGTCCTAAAAGGATCTTTCTGAAGTGTATCTCATGAAGTTTTTTTGCCTGTTTTATTTTCTATGTATTTTATGATTTCAGGCCCTATATCCAAGTCTTTTATCCATTTAAGTTGATCTTCATGTATGGGGTGAGATAGTGGATAAGTTTTATTCTTTTGCATGTGGCAGTCTTGTTTTCCCAGCAGCGTTTATTTTTTTTAATTCTTTTTTTTTAAAGATTTATTTATTTATGCATACAAGCTGGGGTACAGGCCAGAGGCGTGGGAGGGGGGGGTTGAGAGGGTTCACCAGAGACAGAGCGGGGAGCAGAACAGGCAGATCAGAAATACACTGCTGAGGGGAGCAGCGGGCGAGGCAGGAGAGGTCTGCTACACCATGTGGGACTCTCCCTGGCTGGGTGTCGAACCTGCATCGCGTGCTGCTGACAGCTCCACAGCACAGCGCTCAACTGCTGCGCCACCAGGGAGGCCCCCAGAAGCATTTATTGAAGAGGCTTTCTTTGTTCCATTGTGTGTACTTCATTCCTTTATCATAGATTACTTGTCCACACTTGTGTGATTTCATTTCCAGGCTTTCAATTCTATTCCATTGGCCTGTATGCCTGTTTTTGTTCCAGTACCACCCTGTTTTATTTTTTTTATTTATTTTTTTTTATAATATATATTTTTATTGTTATTTATGTCTTTTACATTTTGCATTCCCCTTGAGTAGCCCACCACCAATTCACCCTTGATCCATCTCCATGGTCCCTTGTGTTCTTTTCTATTCCATTTTGTGCCCTTTCCCTTCCCTCCCTCCGGCTCCTTCCTTCCCCCCTCACCCCCCACTGACTGTCTCTCCCACCCGGCCTCCCTATAGTCCTGTTATAAGTGAAACCATTCGATATTTTCCTCTTTCTTTCTGGCTTATTTCACTGAGTATGATCCCCTCTAATTCCATCCATGTCGCTGCAAATTGCATGTGTTTATCTTCTTTCCATGCTGAATAGTATTCCATTGTGTATATGTACCACATCTTCTGGATCCAATCATCTATTTTTGGACATCTGGGTTGCTTCCATACCTTTGCTATTGTGAACAGTG
>PVIJ01001908.1:0-25545 GCA_004024925.1 Scalopus aquaticus
GCCACTGCCGACAGCTCCACAGCGCAGCGCTCAACCGCTGCACCACCGGGGAGGCCCGCAGTCTGGGTATTAAAAAAAGCTCTGCCACTCACTGGCTGTGTGACCTTGGGCAAGTTACTTCACCTCTCTGGGCCTCAGTTTCCTCATCTATTAAAATGGGAATAATCCAAGTACTGACCCCCCTGACATGTGTAAGGATGAAATGAATGAACATATTTAAAGTGCTTGGCACAAAGTCTGGCCCCCTGTAACCGCAGGACTGACTGCTATTGTGTCCTGGCTGTCCCCCCTTAAAACTGATCCTTCTCAGTCCTTCCCCCCAGCAGGCAGAGCAGGCGCTTATAAACATTGGTTCAATCAAGGACTTGCAAGTGTGAGGAGTGAATGAGAAGTGGTCTGTCTCCCAGCGACAAAGTGGGTGACGGCCAGCTCGACGGGCCGAGGGGTGGGATGCCCCAGTGTGCCTGCCTGGACTGTCTCTGCCAGTCGCATACGGGTCAGAGAGGTGGGCGGCTGTCCAAATCAGGCCCGGCTACGGGTGTGTGGCTTCCGTCAGCAGCCCTGGGCCCCAGGACGCCCCAGAGGGAGGGATAGAGGCCATCAGCCTGTAAGCTGATGACTTTATCAGAAGACTCAGCCTTCTTGTCTGTAAAATGGGGATGCTAAATCACTGACCCCCCAAACAGCTGGAGGAGCAGCTGACAGCACAGGTGGAATATTCCAGACGGCCCTGCCGAGAGCAGCCGGGACACCTGGGAAGGCCCTTGGAGCTGCCACACTGCCCACACTCAGTGAGAGCCATGCCCCCCGCCATCCTGGTGACCCATGCATGGGAAAAGCCAGGGTTACGGCTTCCAGCATATGATCTCAGGTCCCAGCCCCTCCCTGCAGTGAGACGGTAGGTCAGCTCCCTGACCTCTCTGAAGAGTCTGTAACTGAGGCGGCACAGGATTGCCTGGTGCCGGGAGCGAGTGCTGCTGGGAGGACCAGCGAGCCCATGGAACGCGCTGGTCCTGTGGCTGAGTGCACGGGCGGCCGTCAAGGTCACTCCTCGTCCTCAGGGCCTTGTTCAGGCAGGAGGGAGGATTCTGGAAGCCTGTCCAGGAGGCGGTCAGCAGACCCAGGCCTTTGGGATGGAGGATGGGAAGTGACCGTCCTTGGTTGATGACCCAGTTAGCTCCAAAGTGCTCCTCTGAGTCCCGAACCCATCTGTCCACCCCTCTCTGAACTGACTCTCAGCCGGTGGCCTGGGCTAGCGGGGTGGCCTGTGGTGGGGGCAGAGTGGGCATCCTTCCTCCACGCTGGACCCAGGCACTCAAGACACCAGCGTCCAGCCCCTGAACATGCTCATGTGCTTATCAAGGATCCTGGCCACCTCGGCCTCAGTCCTCTGCCAGCTCAGGGCAGCCAGGCCAGACTGCTGTATCGGGCCCCCGCGGCCCAGCTGGCTGCCCCCTCTGCAGTCCCAGGGGGCAGAGGCTCACAGAGGTCCCTAGGCTTGCAGCCCCGGCCCCTCCGCCCAGCCGTGCACTTTCTGCAGCCGTCGTCTAGAGTGACACGGAACACTCAGAGCCTTCTCGGAGGACATCTCAATGCAGTGCCAGGTCCTGCGGGTCTCCCACACCTGCTCCCGCCTGGGCTCTGTGCCCTGGGGCTTCTGCCTGGAAATGCCACATGGACCCGCCTCTAGGCCCTGAACTCCAGGCCGGATCTGCCATCTTGGCCCTTCTAACTACTGTCCTGCCCTGGAACCTGCCAGTAGACCGAAGCTGAGCACACCCTACATGCTGAAAGGCACCGTCTTCTTTACTCCTTACAACAGCCCATGGAGAACCTCATTACTCCAGGTTTCCAGACGAGGGAACTGAGGCTTCGAAAGGAAAAGTCACAGCAAGCCCATGGAGGAGGTGGGATTGGACTCGGGGCTGCTGGCTCCAGACTCTCCTGAGTTCCTCCACCAGTGCCAGGGGGAGGCCAGCAGGTCCCTGCCAGGCTTAGCGGGCACCCATGGGCTGGGATCGCTTCCTGCCATGCTGACTCCTTCCTGGCCCTGCCCCCCACCCCCGACATTTATAGGGTCAAGGTTAGAGCCAAATGGGTGGAAAGTAAGAGCAGTTATCTTTTCTGTGGGCTTTCACAGCCCTTTACAGCTCGTGTCCTGATGGGGGAGGCATTAGTATAACCCCCATTAGCAGACGGGGAAGCTGAGGCTCAAGAAATAACCCTTCAATGAAGTGTAGTGATTAGGCCTATGCTCTCTGGAGCTGCCCATTCTGTCTTGGGCCCTTGCACCATTTTATAACCTCTCTGTCTTCTCACCTGTACAACGGGGATGGTAAAACAGACCCTACATAAGAGGACCAGTATGACAATTAAGTGCATGAAAGGCGCAAGGCGGCGTGGTACCTGGGGCGGGTAAGTGCTCCGAAAACAGTACTAGCTTTTAGTACTAGTCGTTGCAGGACGAGGTTTAAAATTCATCTGAATCCCAGGCCCATACCCTTAACCATTCCACAACCCACTTAAGTAAATGCTGTTTCTAATCAGCCTACTTAAATAGACGAGTAATTCTCTGATTGGGGACTAACCAGGATTCTGCTGCTTTCAGATAGAGGACCTAGGCTACTTGTATGTCAATCATGAAGCGTGGGTGAGAAGGGGGCAGGGGAGGGGGAGGGGTAAGGGCTGCCTAGGTGTTTCCTTGGGGGACAAGAGGACCCAGGCCTGGTCCTCAGGGGTCTGGGGCTGCCGGGGTGGGAGCTGAGGTTTGGGTTCACGCCTTCTCCCCCTCAGCACTGAGATCCTCTCAGCTCTGGCCTGGATCAGAGCCCACCCAGCTTACCCAGCCTCCTTCCCACAGCAGTCTGTGCTCCCTGTGGCCACCACTGTCGCCTGGGGCCAGTTCATGTAATTAGTTCAAGCCCGGCAGGGGACTCATCACTCAGGCTTCACAGGAAATGAGCTGATCATTCTCACCCAGCAGGTGGCCTGGGCTGTGGAGGGGGCCCTGATCTCTGAACTCCCCTGCCTGGAGACCCCCAGGGATTCTCAGGACAGCATCCCCCTTGTACTAACCTAGCCTGCCCCTCTGAACAGCCATATACCCACCGGGCACTGGCTCTGCATGGAGGATGCCCCTCCCTTCATAGGAGGCTTTTTGAGAGGGACTCTGCAAACCCGTGGCCACATAAACAGACATCCCTCATAGGGGAGATAGTCTCTTCTGTCTTAAACTGGCAGGAGCATTGGCAGGCCTCAGGGCGGGGGAGGGGGTTGTGTGTGTGTCAGGGTTTCTGCATCCCACTTGGAGCTATAGGCTTTTCCCCTTTCTGAGTCAAGAGAGGTCCTTCATATCCGAATTGCTGATCCTGGGAATTTGCTCCTTTTCCTAGAAAGGATCACTAGGCTGGGAGTCCAGAGAATTGAGTTCAAGAGTCTGAACTCAATTAGGAAGCAGAGCTCCAGATTCTAGCAAGCCTAGGTTTGTCTGGGACTCACACAAGTGGGCTCAGTCTCTGCCAGTGAGTTTCCCCTGGGATCCTTACCAGCCCAGAGATAGTGTCTTCTAATAGGAAGCTTGGAGGCACTGACCTTGGGAGAACTTCCTGTGAACTCACTGCCCAAAGTCACATAGCCAGGGAGGAACAGAGCCAGACTAGTCAGGAACCAATCACCAGATGTGCCAAAGGATGGACAGAGAATCTCAACAAGGATGCCAAAACAATTCAATGGGGAAGAATAGGTACACCCCCTACCTCATACCACATATAAAACTTAACTTGAAATAGATTATACACCTAAATGTAAGAATTAAAGCTCTAAAAACTAGAAGAAAACTATAGGAGTAAATCATGATCTTGGGTTATCCAAGCCTCCTTAGACATGACATCAAAAGCATGAGCAACAATAGAAGAAATACATACATGAGACATAGTCATAACCGCAACCATCTGTCTCTGAAAGGACACCATCAAGAAAGTGAAAAGTTGACTCAGGAAATGGGGGTGATAAACATAAATGATATACCTAATAAGACACTTGAACTTGGACTAAAGAACTCCTAGAACTCCTACAACTCAGTGATAAAAAGACAACCCAACTGAAAATGAACAAAGGATCTGAAGATAGCTCTCTGAAGAGGGTAACTGAGTGGCCAGTATACACATGAAAAGATGCTCAACACTCAATGTGCTTAACCATTAGAGAAATACAAATTACAACCACAGTGAGATTTTACTTCACATTCAGTAGGACGGTTACAGTAAGAAGGCAGATAATAACAAGTGTTGGCAGGAAGTGGAGAAATTGGAAACCTCATGCTGCTGGTGGAAATGGTGCAGCTGCTTTGGAAGACAGTTTGGCAGTTCCTCAAAAGGTTAAACATAGAGTTACCATTTCACCTAACAATCCCATTCCTAGGACTATACCCAAGAGAACTGAAACTCTATGTCCACATAGAAACTTGTATGTGAATGTTCATAGTAGAATTATTTATAAAAGTAGAAATAACCAAATGTCTGTTAATTGGTGACTGGATAAGCAAAATGTCATCATATAATGGAATTTTATTATATGGACTATTATTCAGTGGTTAAAAGGAAAAAAGTGCTGTTACATGCTCCCACCTGGGTGAACCTTGAATCACTGTACTAAGTGAAAGCAGCCAGTCACGACAGACCAGGTATTGCATAATCCCACTTGTACAAAATGTCTAGAATAGGCATATCCATAGACATAGGAAATAGGTAGGGGTTGCCTAAAATTGGTGGAGGAGGATGGTGCAGAATGGGAGTAATTGCAAATGGATATAGGGCTTCTTTTGCAGTTGATGAAGATGTTCTAAAATGGATTGTAGTAGGGACTGCACAATTGTGACTATGCTAAAACCATTGAATTGTGTGCTTCACACGAGTGAATTATATGTTATAGGAACTCTATCTCGATACAAACATTTAGAAAATAGGGGTAAAACACCAGATGCACTTCACAAGAATTCAGTAAAAAATACTGAAAAAATAAAGTAGAGCTATGCCAAGTTCATTAAGGACTGTTCACTGCATCCCCTGGTGCCAGGTCTGGAAGCATAAGGTCTGATTTGGTGCCACTCTGGCCTCAGGTTCCCAAATACTACCTTCATCTACCAACCTTACTTGGAAGTCTCCAGAAGAGAAAAAGAGGGATCCCCAAATGAACATGTTATTACAGCTTATCAATACTTTGTGACTTTTGTAGAGCAGAATGGTTAGGGTAGATGATGTGTCTACCTCTGCTTTGCCACTAGTTAGCTGGGTGATCCAGGTAAGTGATAGCACCTCTCTATTTCTACTTCTGTTGAACAGGAGATGGTTGGAGCCACTTACAGAGCTGCTGTGAGTGTCCAGTGAGCACCCTTAAGCAGTTGTGGAGTGCATGGTGGTCCCTGGGATATTCATAAATGCTCACTGAAGGGTGAGCCATGCAGTTGGAAACAGATCACCAGCTTTAGAATCAGATAGCGAATCCTGCTCTGCTACCTCCTGGCTCCTCTATTGTTGTGGGCGGAGAAAAAAAATATGTTGAAGTCCTTATTCCGGGTGCCTATGAGTGTGACCTCAGTCCATACAGATGCAACCAAGTTAAGATAAGGTCACATTGCATTAGGGTAGACCCTCATCCCATGTCTGAAGTCATACATAGGAAATAGGGAATTTGGACACAGAGGTCCAGACCCACAGGGGGAGGACACCATGTGAGGATGGAGGGAAAGACTGGAGTGATACAGCCACAAGCCAAGGAGAATGGGCGAGCACCTAAAGCTGAAAGAGGACAGGAAGGATTCTACCCTACAGTCTTCAGAGGGAGCAAGGCCTGCCAACACCGTGATTTTGCACACCTAGCCTCCAGATGTGAGATCATGTATCTCTGTTGCTTTAAGTAAGTCTTCCCATTTGTGCTTATTTGTTATGGGCAACCCTGGGGACCCAACAGTCACCAAGCCTCAGTTTCTTCATCTCTACCGTGAGCTCCCTCCCTTGATGGTACAGTGAAGGTCCAGAGATGAAGACTCCGCCGCCTTCTCTAGGTTCCCAGCACTGAGAACATGCTTGCTACCTAGTCAGGCCTTGACATGTGAGTTACAAGCTCTGTGCAAAGCTGGGGATGGTTCTCTTGGGCATCACGTTTGCTGTCAGGAGCACCAGCTCTGGTCTTGGGCAGACCTGGTGGCACCCCAGCTGTGATACTCACGTGGGTGAGCCCCTGAAACTCCCTGAGCTTCCACACCCGGGTCTATAAAATGGGGGTGACAGTACCTCCCTCGGAGGGCTCTTGGAGGCTCACTTGGACACTCAGCATAGCCTGCACTTGATAGAAAGTGGCCTTGATCATCAGCTATGGATTAAAAGTCCCCTTGGTGGCAGGGCTGTCGGTGAGGGTGGCCGAGAACTTGGCAGAACCAGAAGAGCAACATCTCTGGGCTCCATGGGGGTGGGGATGTCTGGGCTTCCCACATTTAATTGATTGTAACATCACACCCTGAACATGCTCCCCGCATAACCTGCACCCCCAAGAAGAGCCTGTGCAATCCTTGCGTGACTGTGTATAATGCGTTCCTGGGGCCCAGAACGCAACTTTCAAATTGGCTTACAATTTATCTGCAGCTCGGATAAAAACATTTTAATGACTGTGCGGCATGAACCCTCGGTGTCGCCCCCGGGGCTCCCAAATGCCTCTCCCCACCACAGAGCGGGGATGTTATAGGCGTGAAATTACAGCCACTCTCGCATTTTGATCTCCACCTGGAGGCTTCTGGAAACAGCATGTTAGAATGTGCCGGATGCACAGCACTGATGGCAGACTGGGGTGCCGGCTCCCCAGTGAACTGCTCTGTGATTCTGCTGCACGTGAGGCCCCGGCTGCATCCAACAGTCACTCCCTCTCCCCTCTACTCTGGGAGGCACTCCTTAGCCCCCAAATTGGACAGGGGATGTCACATCCTTAAGTCCTCTGTGGTTCCCCAGCTCACGATGACCCCCACTCAGCTAGAGGGAGGGTCTTGCAATGAAGAAAGGCCCCTGCAGAGGCACAGACAGGCCAAAGCAGTGAGTGGATTTAATTTCTGAAACTCAACTTGAAATACACTTAAAGGGGAAGGTCAGGAGGGTCATAGAGGTTGCTGGAGGGAGTGGCACTGTTTTTAAATCCCTCTAATTTAAATCCCTCTGATCAGTAATGGATGAAATCACTATCTGTCATCAGAGATACTATTCACTGAGCCCTGGAGGGTCCCGGGGCTCCGCATACTCTATTCCATGGACTGTCTGGTGAGTACCCCCAACCTTGGCCAAGTCTCGTCCCCCTGCGCCTGGTCTGCACAATGCACAGAGTGAGGCTCTTGCTTTGCAGGCGGATGTGGTTGCCAGTCACGGGAGGTCCTATGTGGGAAAGCCCCCGTCTCTCCCGGGTGGCACCACGCCATCCTGGGCCTTGTTGAGCCATCGGTAACAGCCCCAGCCCCAGGGGCCCAGAGCAAACCACTGGCCACGCCCGGGCACGGCGGGCCTCCTAGGCCCTCGGGGCCAATGGCAGGAAGAAAGAGGAGCCACGGCCGGATGGGCATTTTGGTGGGCGGTTCCCAGGACGTGTCCCTGTGCACCTGGGCACACGCGCACACACACAGACGCGCGCACACGCACACACTCCCTTCACTGTGGCACCTGGGCCCGGCACTCACCCATGACGTTGAGGAAGATGTTGCCCGACGCCAGGACCACTTTCTCTCGTGTGGCGCGGTCGTAGATGCCCACGTGGCACTCGTAGGGGCCGTTGTCTGAGATGCGGACCTCGGGCAGCCTGGGGGAGGCACAGGCGCAGGTGAGTGCCTGCCTGCGGAGCTGGGCAGCAGCCTCAAGGAACCCCACCCGGAGCCCTGCTGGTGCAGCCTGTGCTCAGCAGAAGCACCCCCCTCGCCCCCAGGGGCCCAGGGCCACTCTGTGCTGGGAGAGGGGCAGCCCCAGGGAAGCCATGCCACAGGCTCTGAGCTCAGATGCGGCGTGTGCACTGGACGGTTAAATCTACGCTCTTTCATTTCCACCAACGGGGGTGGTGAGGGGCCACTCGGAGGCCCTGATGCAGTATTGGTGCCCAGCACATTGTCTGCTCACACCTTCCTCATGGCCTTGCCCCACGCAGGGGTTACACAGGGGCCACACGGGGGTCACTTCCCATTTCATCAACATGGAAAGTGAGGTTCCAGAGGGGGTGTAGTCCCCTCCCCCCAGTATGGCTAATATGACCCAAGATGGGAATTTAAATTGCTCTCTCCACACCACCAGGCAGTCACTTTATGCTTAGCCCTGGGTTCTTCATTCCCACCCCTTGTGGACACCGAGCCCCCCTTCTCAGCAGGGGCTTTCTCCCCTCTGTTTCTGCTGAGCAGTCAGACTGACCCCCTTCTTCTCCAGTTTCACCGTCCCCACCCATATCTCTGCTTTGCAGTGCCTTTTCCTTCTGACCCACTGTCCCCCACCCGCCTTCATGTACCTGGGCTCCCCGCTCCTTCCCATCACCCCTTATCTCAGGGAGGATTGAGGGCACCAGCCCTTCCAACTCTCCCCTTCCCATCCCACACCGGCACACATTTGCGTAAACAAGCACCTGCATTTACATAAAATACACAGACGTTGACATCTGGTCTACAGACTGTCATGGACGGACCTAAGAGTGGGTGCGTTTCATCAGGGAAAGCGAAGATGCTGCCTCCTCGGGCTCCCCACTCAGAAGAAGGCGCTCAGTGTGGTGAGAACAGCAGGGACT
The DNA here is from genome assembly GCA_004024925.1 of Scalopus aquaticus. Classification (NCBI taxonomy): domain Eukaryota; kingdom Metazoa; phylum Chordata; class Mammalia; order Eulipotyphla; family Talpidae; genus Scalopus; species Scalopus aquaticus. The sequence continues at coordinate 8,794 of PVIJ01001908.1, forward strand.
CTCTCCCCTGGGGAACGGTATTTTTTTTGTAACTCAGCTAGACTGAAAAAAGCCTTCTTCCCAGGCACTGTTGCTTTGTGACAGTCATCTGGAGTGACATGTTTAGGTGACACTCATAGGTGCCAGTTGCAGAGGCGACCTGCATGACTTGTGTAGGTGACAGGTGAGGGTGACACGCTCATAAAGAAACAGGCTGGGGGGACGCGTGTCACCGGCAGCTACCCAGGTGATGCAATCCGATAATAGCGACACGGTAGACACACAGGTGGGAATGTGCAGGTAACGGCCACACAGGTGATACGTGCAGATGTGCTTAAGTGATAGCAACACAGGTGACATGTTTGGGTACTCACTACATTGATGACATGCTCAGGTGACAGTAACATCAGAAATATGTTTGGGTGACACAGCACAGGTGGTCTAGGAAACAGCTCGGGGGGTACCTGGAGAGGTGCTTTGGAAGAAGGCAGCCCCCCACTCAGGGTGTTTTATAGCCTCAGATGTGCCTTCTGCTGGCGTCCTAGCTCCCAGCACGGCACTGCCCACTGTGATTGGCCCCAATCCTCCCTCTCTCCTGTTTCTAGACTCCCTGACTGCAGGTGGTGACCGAGTCCTGCACGGCTACCTCCTAAAGATGACACGACCAATCCACTTCCCTCCAGTTCCACTGCCAGCACCTTTCCCAGTTGGAATATGGAGGTGGATAGTGACCTGGGTTTCCTGTCCCTGCTAATCCTGACCTATGCTCTGGGTAGCGCTTGGATCTTATTAAAAGTGAATGGAGCAATGAACCCCCCTCCCTGAAGCCCTTCAAGGACTCTTCTTGAGCTAGCACCCAGCATCCTCACATCCCGGCCCACACCCTCCAGCCACATCTCAGCCTCCCCTTCCTCTTGCGACAGAAGCGTTCTTTCTCTTCTTCCTATTGCCAAGTTCCTTTAAAAAAATTATTTTGGAATCCTTTTAGAAATACAGAAAAGTTGCACAGAGGATAGAGAGCCCCCTGCACCCCTCAGCTTCTCCCCTTGTTGATATCTTCCTCGACTTGACTATGGGACAGCCCACAGCCTAAGAAACCAACACTGATGCCTCACTCTTCACTCCAGACTTTATCTGTCCCTGGTTCTCCACGAATGTCCTTTTTCTGTCCCAGGCACCCATCTGGGATCCCATGTTTAGCCAAGTTCCTTTTCTGATTCAGGACCTTTGCTGCCAGTATCTCTTCTGAGGAATATTGCATTTGCTTCCCTAGATTGCAACCTTCAAGCTACAAAGCAACGGTCACTTTCTTGGGGACACCGTCCCAGCTGCCTGGACTAGGAGGGCATGGCAGGTGGATTGTTCCGACAAGTCGGATTAATGATCTCCCCAAACCCTGCCTGGTGCAATGAGCTCCCCCCACCTACACAAACAGTCTGTTTCCCCATTCTTGACCTTGTGACTTGCTTTGATGAACCTGCAGTGAAGAACATGCAAGTTCTAACCTTAAGACTCAAAGATCTCCCTCCCCACTCTCCCCCTGCCTCTGCCCTGAGAACCAGCCTCTGATAGAGACGAGCGCATAGAGGGAGGCCCCAGTAGGCCCTCAGGAGGCAGCCCCTCCAGCCCCTAGACGCACGAGCGAGAGCACATGCTCGTTGCCTTAAACCGCCCAGGTGGGGGCATTGGTTCTACAGAACTGCTGTGAACGTCATGCCTCTTCTCAGTCGTGCTCATCTGAGCTGTAATTTAGTGACTTAGGTTGTGTCTATGGAATGTCCTCCTCCCGCCGCCGCGCATTGGGGGCTCCCTCTGGGCAGGGTGTGCCTCTGTCTGGTCTACCAGCAGGCCCTCACGGCAGGCACAGTCAGTGTTTCTTTGGCAGTGGACGGGAGCCCTAACATGGGGCTGGACACCAGGGCAGCCCCCCGCCTGGAGCGCACTCCAGTTGTCTGCAGACCCCCTAGCTTGCAGCTAGGACCCCAACAGCCTGCAGGTCACCCCTTCAATGTGAATGGATCCGCCCCTTCTCAGTGCCTCACGGGAGCTTGTGCATTGGGTGGCATCCTCCCAAAGTGGATTAAGTGGCTGGGAGAACCCCCTCTCCCCAGACTTGAGTGGCACCGATTTGCATGCTGGTTAGAAGGCCTTCTGCAGAGAGCAGGTCCCCGGGAGGGCTGGGGGCAAGGAGCGCCCTCTCCTCAACCATGGGCTGCGATCGACAAACTTAATAACTGCAAAGGCTTCTGGCGGGACCAGTGTGATGCAGGTTAGCAGCTGGGGTTTACCAACACTGACAGTGGTGCTCAAGGGCAAGTAACTGTGTTTTTGAAAAGCTGGGCACCGGGCAAGCTGTCCCTGTGGCCCCCATGCCTCCGCCCAGGTGAGGCTGTGCCAGGCTGGTCACTGGGGCTTCTGCCAGCCCAGGGCCAGGCCCGCAGGCCCGCCACATTCAGTTCACTGCGTGCCACTCCCTGGGCTGAGCCTTGCGAGGGGAAGAAATGGACACAGAGAGGGACTTGTTCCTGCCTCTGTGTCTCTGTCCGGGCCATTACCTGCCTTGACCTCTCTCTTCACATGGCGAGCCTCTAGCCAGCTTTCAAAGCCCCACAGATTGGCACCATGGTAAAAAGCAAAGGCTTTGCAGGTTGATATAGAAATCCCAGCCTGATCACCGAGTAGCTCTGAGTTGCTGAGAAAATCATGGCCCTCCATGAGTCCACTGTCCCCATCCATGCTAGCCACCACAGCAGGCAGTTGAGGTCACATGGGATCATTCTAGGGCTTAAGTCAGAGTTGGCACGGCGTGAGAGTCCAAGGGACTAGATGCACGAGATAGATAGCACTTCACTTTCAGATGCCACCTCTGCCATGCAGGTTGCCCTGATTGCCCTTCCCCTCTGCAGACACAGCTCATCTCTACCTCCCCAGCCCTGCCTCTCTGGGCGCACCTACCTGTCCATATCATGTTACATTCTAACCTATTGTCCCCCTCCCAGGGAAACATCTGAGTACCTCGAAGGCAAAGCTGCTGCATATTAGGTGCTCAGAGAATATCCAATATGTGACTGAGGGCAGTGGGAGAAGCTGGCCAAGAGTTCGGCACCAGGCTTTGCACCTGACTAGCTGGGCTAAGTCCTTTGACTTCTCCAAGTTTGGGTTTCTCCATCTGATAAATGGTGTTATAATCCCTGCCTCACAGGATTACAGCCTTGTGGGGCTATAGAAGGACAATGAATGAGAGGCATTGCGCTGGGCATTTTAGCCTATTTAAAGAGTCCTTAGTGCCACCCCATTCCATGCTACTAAAAGTCTATAAAAGCACTATGCTATGTATTAGACAGCAGTAATATTCTCCCCATTGTACAGAGGAGGAAACTGAGGCACCAGAGAAGAGGTAACAGGACTGAGGTCACAGATGGGGAGCTGCCTTGGTGAATACAGAGCCCCTGGACACTCTGGATCCCCCACCCACACTGCTTCCTGTGCTTCCTTCACCAGCTAATTAATTTGCGCTCTCTGGAACCAGAATTGGCCTCCACTGCTCTGGAGCGGATTTCTATTCTGAGCCTCATCACCTACCCAGGTGATGAGAGCCATCTGCTTCCTCCCTGCTGGAGAAACAGAATGGCCTGGTAATTTCCCAAATTCCCTTCTTCCAGCTTCCGGTGGGTCCCTTAATTCTGACGAGCGGCGTGTGCCGCGCGAGGGTGCCCACACGGCCCACCCCAACACCACTATGGCCTCCAGTCTGCCCTGCTTCCCTGGCTCTGTCTTTGCACTGGAAAGAATCTTAAGTCCCCCGAGAACCAAGACCCTGGGCTTGGGAGGAAATTTGAGGGCGTCTTGCGGTGACCTCTCCTGCAATGGTGGGGATCCAAGGATCCAATGACTTTTGCTAAAAACTGAAGGTTTAATTAATGAACAAATGTAAATGCGTCTAGGCTAGAACCTAGCATGCTGTGACCACTCATAGTCTTCCTCCAACTCTGCAAAGTGATTCTTTTTTTTTAAACAAATGATTAAGTGCCTACCACGTACCGGGCACCATCTGCAGTGTCGGGTATGAGGCAGGAGAAAAGGCAGCGAGGTGGTGAGGCTCAGAATAGCCCAGAAGACGCTAGACAGGCATCTTTTCTACTGTGGCTCCATCGACGCTTCCCTTTCTCTTAAAGGAAGTCAGCTGGGTGTTAATTAAGTTGCCCGAAATCAAGGTCATCATAACAAACATTGATCTCATCCTGCCTGTCTTAGGGGTGGAGCAGCATGTTATGTGAGCTTGCCTCTATGCTATAAATGTCTTCTGGGATCCTTGCCTTTTAAAAAAAAATTTTGTTTATAGTTTTATTGAGCTGTAATTGACAAATAATAAACTGTGCATATTTAAAGTTTATACATTTGGTTTTGGCATATGGCGACACCATCCAAATCACGGCCACCGTCAAGATGAACACAGCTCTCGCTCCCAAAAGTTCCCTCGGGCCCTCTCGTGCTCCCTCGCTGCCCTCCCACCCCAGGTAACCACTGCTCTGCTTTCTGTCACCAGAGATCCTGTTTGCCAGCATTCATACAAATCAAATTGTATTGTGTGCGCTCTTTCTCCGTCTGGTTTCTTTCACTCATTATTTTGAGACCCATGCAAGTTGTCACCTTTAGCGACAGTCCCCTCCTTTTCCTGGCTGAGCAGCATTGCATGGAAGTACCCCCTTTGTCTAGCTGTTCACCTGTTGACGGATGCCTGGCCCCACTCAGCTGGGACAATACACACGCGCGGTTATAAGTGCGCCTGCGCAAGTCTGTATGAACACACGCTCCGTTTGCTCCCGGATGCTCACCAAGCAGTGGTCTGCGGAGCTGCGTACGCCGCTGCCCAGCTCCTTCTACAGTGCTTGTGGGAGGACCCCTCCTTTTGCTCACTTCTTGTCTTCTGCTCACACTGCTTGGGGGCCTTCCTGTAGCAGCATCTCAAGCCACACCACCGTCCACCCACCTCTTTCCTACTTTCCGAAGTGCTGCCTCAACTCCACCGAGCTGCAAACCCAGAGAGTGAGTCCTGTTGGACAGGGGCGTGCAAGAAGGGTAAAAAGGCCTGGGGGTGAGAACAGGGGCTGCGGGATTTCTCTATAACAGTGGGCCTGACATGGGGGGCGGGCATGACACCCACCCTAACCTCTCGGGTGAGGGGAGGTTGCGAGGCAGGTAATACCTTGGCATGACCTTTTGCCCACTCCGCTGTCTCTGCTCTTTTGTCCTCATTCTTGCCTGATCTCCCGGACTGAGGACGCTCTGGCCCCCTCCCTCACCACCAGCTGCCAGAGTGACCTGCTCACAGAAGGATCTGATCTGCTCTTTCCCAACTTAAAAGCTTTCTGTGGCTTCTGTGCTCCACAAGCTCAAGCCCAAACGCAATCTGACTGCAAGACTGACTGCAAGATCTGGGGGGGTATGGAGGGGTGGGGGAGGGAGGGACGAATGGAGAGAGGAGCGAGGTGGGTGGCCTCACATCTCTTGCCAAAATTCAGCAATCGATTAAGAAGACTTGTCAGGACCAAACTTTTATAATCTACCCTATTTAAAAAGCATTTTGTAATTCAAACGTCTTCATTTCTATACACAGTGCTCCATTCCGGCTAATGGAGTAGATTCAGGTAGCGATTGGTCCTTTGAGGCTCTGCTTTAATGAAGAGATGAGAGAGGCTTTTCATTTGTATAACCATTGTTTGCACGGAACAGAGCTTCTAAGGGGCTGGGAAATAGTTCATGGAAATAGTTCGTTCTTGCAAGTAGGTTAAACACACCCCCTGCAATCTTATTAGCCCGGTGCCTGCCTGGGCTCTGCTCTCCGTCATCCCTGCTGGAAAGATCTCAAGTGGGAAGTAATGAAGTTTTACTGTTCGTGCATCTGCCATGCCTTCCCAACTGGCTGTGCACTCCCTGAGGCCCAGCCCTGGTTTCTCCCTCCCTCAACTACCTGCTCGCTCTCCAAGTTCAGGGTCATGCCCCTGTGTGGCCAGCTCCACCTCTGCAGAGGCGTGAGGCAGAACTAATAAAAATGGCCATAAAGTCTCTGGCAGCCTTGGGTGCAATTGAGATGTTTGTTAACAAGACCCTTGGAAAAGGCTTGCCGCTCTCTGATAAAGAGGGGAGATTCGAGGTCTCTGCCCTTGCCCCCCTCCCCCGCCACCTGTCCAATTTGCAGAGCCTGGCTGGGAACCCGGTCTGTTTGCTTGGCCCAGTGGCTCAGGTGCGCCCCTGCTCAGGCAAACCCCACTGCTCCACACTGCAGCTGTCCGAACTGCACCACAGACTTGGGGGGCTGCACCAACCCCCAGTCCTAGGAGATGGACTGGCTCCTGGGGGTAGCATGAGTGGCAGCTGACAGACCTGGGAAAGCAGAAGGAGATATGCAAGAAAGGGTCTCTCTAGACCTTATCCCGGGGTGGGATGCCCTCTAGGAGACTTTGGAAGGATGCTGGGATGCAGGGCTCAAAGCTGAACTTGCCCAAGAATCCCCTGGGAATCTGGTTCAAATGCAGATTCTAGGAGGTCCGGGGCAGGGCCCGAAAGTGTCTAACAAGCTCCCAGGTGACCCCACTCAGTCAGGTCCTCAGTCTTCTCCCTCCCCATGGGCCCACCGGCCTGTGCCACCTTCCCTTCCTCTACCAGACAGGCTGGGTGGCCTCCTTCCACGGGTGTCTCTAAACCCCCAATACCAGAACCTAAAGTTTGAAAGACCTTGACACACGGTATGTCCTTAATGAGTAATGTTGAGTGGAAATTACTCAAGGGTAGACCTGCAAGGGGCCAGAAAACCCACAGAGCTGGCCACACGCACCCTGGTCCCCCCTCACTGAGCACTGATTTCATGCTGAATCTCATGCCGCCCTTCTGGGCCTGCCCTGCCCCGGCTCCCCACCCTCCAACTTCTGGCAGACAGGATGCATTCACTCCTTCCCGGCCTCCCGGAGGGGGGGCGCTGCTTTCCAGCTCACCCAGAAGGAGGACCCAGGGCCTAGACTGGGATCAAGGGCACATGGCCTTGTCCCCTTGGCATGGACTTGGCCAAAGTCACTTGTAGTATTAAGTTGAGTCACCTCCTGCATCCCTGGTGTATGTTCCTGGGGAAGCTGCGTGCCTGAAGAGAAGTTTCGACTCCAATGGGTCAGGGACAGAACCACCTGAAACCCAAAGATGATACCCTTACTCCCTTCAGTCCAATCTGTGTTGTCTCTCCTCCGTGAGCCCCTCACAGGAGCAGACTGGGAGGATGCCCCCTGGAGGCTGTGCAGAGACAAGCTGTGGAGAAAGGAGACTCTCCCCAGGGATGGACGTTCTGTGAACACAGAATGGGTGCAACAGAGGTTAGTTCTGTTCCTGTAGAACCTCATCTCCCACCGACCTGTGCCAGAGAGGATGCAGAGGAAAGGATCCCTGCTACACTGCTGTGGGAAAGTGAACTGGTGCAACCATTAGATAAAACAATCTGAAGTTACCTTAAAAAACTAAAAATGGGGGCCTCCCTGGTGGCACAGCGGTTAAGAGATGTGCTGTGGAGCTGTCAGCAGAGGCGATGTGAGTTCGACGCCTGGCCGGGGAGATTCCCACATGGCACAGCAGACCTCTCCTGCCTCGCCCGCTGCTCCCCTCAGCAGTGTATTTCAGTCGACCTGCCTGTTCTGCTCCCCACTCTGTCTCTGGTGAACCCTCTTGCCGCTCCATGCCTCTGGCCTGTACCCCAGCTCATACACATAAATAAATAAATCTTAAAAAAAAACTAAACTAAAAATGGAAACACTGGGGCCTCCCTGGTGGCGCAGCGGTTAAGCGCTGTGCTGTGGAGCTGTCGGCAGCAGCGACGCGAGTTCGACGCCCAGCCGGGGAGAATCCCACATGGTGCGGCAGACCTCTCCTGCCTCGCCCGCTGCTCCCCTCAGCAGTGCATTTCTGATCTGCCTGTTCTGCTTCCTGCTCTGTCTCTGGTGAAGCCTCTCGCCACTCCACACCTCTGGCCTGTACCCCAGCTGTATGTATAAATAAATAAATCTTTAAAAAAAATAAAAATAAAAATGGAAACACTGTATGACCTGGCAGTTTTCCTCTTGGATATCCACAGAATATGATCAGCACCAAACCCCACATGTCCCACAGTGTTCATAACACATTATTTACAAGCACTCAGACATGGAAGCAGCCTGAATGCCCATTGACAGATGACTGGCTCAAGAGGATGGGGTGTATCCACGCTGTGGAGTATTATATACCCACGAAAAGGATGAACCGCAGCCATTTGCAATAGAACAGAGGGAATTCAAGAGAAATATGTGTAACTGAGGAAGTTGGAATGATAAAAACAAATACTGGATATTTACAAGAAGACAACTGGGTAACATTAAACATTTTCCAAAGCCAGTGGACATCAATAAACATCCTGAGGGCTCTGAGATTCAAGGGGCGGGGGGAGGGAAAGGGATGCAGGGATATAAAAGATGGGGGAAAAAAGCAAACACATCCTTGAACAGATTAAAGAAAAAAGATCCAGTCTCCCAGGCCTGCCGGTGGTAACTTGAGTGACCGCTAGTCATGATTTGTCTGGACTTTCCTGGTTTACAGCGCTGAGAGCCCCGCACAGCAGGACCCCGTGTACATCAGCAAATCAGGAGGGGTGGCCACCTTACAGTCAACAGCTAGAAAATCAGAGAGGGAGGAGCGATCTGCCCCAGGCCAGCCAAAGAAGGAAGGGGAAGAACGGGCCTACCACCTGGGCAGGAGAGCCAACAAGGGCTCTGGGAAGTGGGCAGTGACGGCCCCTGCCGGGTGGTTTGGGGATGGTGGTGTTATAAACCCTCACATCAGCTGGGGGTGGGGCACACAGTAGGTGCTCACTACCCTGCAGCTGTGTGCTGGGCTCCGGCTGTCTCAGTGCCGCGTCTCTGTGCCCTGGAGCACCGCAAGCCAGGGCTGCCTGATGCTCTGTTCATAACACAGGCCCCCGCCCCGTGAGCAGGAGGCCACCGCCCAGCCCCATCGACCTCCAGCCTCCTCCCTGGGGGGAGTCGGGGGAGTTCTGGGCAGGGGAAAGGTGGTGGGCTTAGCTGCGAACACCAGGCTGTCAGAATTGGGGGGAGGTACCTGGGGACCAGGTGGTGGGGGAAGGAGAAGGCTCTGGGCAGGGGGCTTGGGGCTGCCAGGACAGCCCCCTTACCTAGGAAAAGCCTCCCTCAGCACTGAGAGCTTCACGCCGCCACCTCTGCCTTCCCCCCCTTTTCCGACACTGTCTTCTTTCCAGAATTCTTTTTATCTGGGGCCATTAGTGAGATTTTCATCCCCTCCTTTCAACCTGAAAGCGGTTTCCATCATAAAACCACTCAGTGGATGCAAAACATCTGTGGCTTCCAATCAAATGCAGGGCTGGTAGGGAGGGTGAGGGGGGTGCATTTCCAGAACACCCCAGCCCCTTTCTGCCCTGCCCCCAGGTCCCTGCCTTAGGCTTCCCTTTCAGCCTAAGAGGTCCTCGTCATTGGCCAGGCCCCAGGCGCTCACTGTGGGGCTGGCCCCTCATTATTCAGTCTGTGGAGGATGAGGACCCCACAGGCAGGGGTTTGCCTCCCACTGGGCGCCCCTGAGCTGCACCCTCCTGTGTCCACCATTTCACCGAGAGAGACCCTTACTGGCCTGGGCGGTATAGCTCAGCCTCTTGGGACTGTGGTCCGGGCCATCGCTCGCCTGCCTGGGCCTGCGCTTCTGTACCGGGGCTTCGAGGCCCTGGGTTCCGAGCTCCCGCCAGGTCGCTGCCCGGAGCGCAGCACAAGGGGGGAGCTGGGGCTGACCGCTCCCAGTACGGAGACCAGACTCCAAGGATGAGTTCCCAAACACAACACTCAGAGCCTCAGCCGGGGTCTCTGGGGCACCCCAGCCCAGGAAGACCGTGGTCGGGCCCCCGTGAAGACGCGTTTGGGGTCGCTGGCCCTCCTCCGCGGTGTCTGGCTGGAGGAAGATGAATCCCTCCGCCATCCCTCCTGCTCTTCCCACCCCGTCCCGCTGCCACCCTCAGCTCAGGCACGAGTCCCTTGCGCCACCCACTTTCCCTGTTGACCGGGTCCCCAACTCTCGGGCACCGCTTCCCCTTCTGACTCTCCATGCCCGCCCCTCCCCCGCCAGGCCCCTCTTCACAGCCTCCAGCTGCTGCCATGGAAACCGCTTCCTCCTCCACATCCTGATTGATCCATTTAGCCCCTCGCCCGCCTGGTCAGCGGTCGGGGGCGCTGCACTCAGGCTCTGGGCTGGGAGGGCCAGGGTCCAGGGTTCAGAACGTTCCCTCCCCTGGTGCTCCTCTGGGCCCACCCAGGTCCACAGCTACAGGGTGCGGGGCGTGCCCTGTGGAGGAAGGCATGGGGTGGTGGGGACGAAAAACCAGCAGCAGCTAAAGGGGCTCTGGCCAAGGAAGCCGGGTGGCGAGCCAGTCGGGAGCGAGGCCGAAAGCCTTACTCGAGTAAGATCCATCACATGGGCCCCTCTAATCTGGGTCTGTGGGACCGCAGTGGCTCACGGGCCAGTCTTCAACCACAATTTGACAAAAGGACAGAAAAGAGGCTCAAAGATGGCAAGCAGGCGGCTTGCCAAAGCTTTGCAATTCAGAGAAGCCTTGTCTGCAGGGCTTGAGGCCCAGCCCTCCCGTGTGACTGCCAGGCAGCTCGGCCTCCAAGTCTGAGATAGACATGGCAGCCGGCCGAACCCTGCCATTGAATCCTACACCCGCCCAGAGATCAAAATGAAGGTCATTTAACAGATCAAGAAACTGAGGCCCAGAGAGGCCAAGCCATTTGTCTAAGGTCACGCAGCACATGCCTGGAAGAGCTGGGCAAGAGCTCAGGTCTGTCTGGCTCCAGGAGCCCAACAAGAGGATAAGACATGTGCGTGGCCTGGGGCTGGCACTCTCCTTCAGGAGGGCTGGGGGCTGCCGCAGAGCGGCCCAATTACCCTGGTTGAGTAAAGCAAACCTTGACTTTCCCCGCAAGGCTGCAGCTGGGCCTGGGCCCCACAGGAGGCCTTTCTCAACCAGGTCAGCTGATGGGTGACCCAGGGCCGAACCCGATTCCTGCTGTTTCATCAAAGCTGAGCTAAAAACAGCCTTGCTTTGGCAGTGGAAAATTGAAACTCCCAGCTCCCTCTTAAGGCTCTTAAACAGGTCAGCCCACCAAAAACCCAATCCTTCACTCTGGGTTCTCTTAAAAAGTAGGGCAGGCCAATTATGTTTTACTGTCCTGTGCTTCGTGGGGCTGAGTGTGGAGAAGGTCAGGCCAGGGTGCCCAGGGCCGCCGGCAGATGGGAGACAGAGGAACCAGCCAGCCTCTCCCATCAGCCTCTTTGTCAAAACAAAATTAAAACGCCTGGACTCTTGCTGGCGCTGAGATCCCATCCAAGGTAATAGGTATTTATCTTAGCGTGTTCGGCTTTGGGCTCGATGCCACGGGGATGGAGAAGCTGGAAGGCATCTCATTCCCTACTCTGTCTCTCATGCCAAGCAGGTAGAGGACATCCCAGAAACATCTGTTCGTTCGTTCATTCATTGTGTTGTTACTGAGCACCTACTATGTGTTGGGGCCTGTCTCAGGTGGGAGGGGTCCAGCTCTGTACAATATAGACGAAACCAGCTGTCCTGCTGGTACCAATATTCTAGTTGAGGGAGACAGACCACCACCAACTGGACTTCCACAAAGGAGCATGTTGTGGTTATGTGTGCATTTAGAAAAATAAAGATGGGCAGGGCTAGGGCATGCTGGGGGCAGAGGTGAGCCTTAAAATGCAGGGTGTTCCAAGAAAGCCCACATGAGCAAGGAGGGAAGAGAGCGAGCGTGCAGCTGTCTGGGGGAGGATGGATGAAATGGCAATTGCTGAACGGACATTTAGTGCCACCAGCTTTGCTCTCCATCATGTGCTGGTGGGTTCCTTGGAACAACAGTATGTAAATTATCACAGAATAACAGAAGCTCAGCGTCAAAGTCAAAGACAAGGTCTCCTCCTCACAGTCTGTATAAGGAAGCTAATTCGACAGCTATACTTTTGACATAGTGACAGAACCCCTGGTAGTTAGCTGGACATATGGCTGCCTGAAAGAAAAACTATATTTCCCAGGTCCCCTTGCAGCAGGGGTGGCCATGCAAATAGACTCTGGTTAATGGGATATAAGCGGGGCTGTTGTAGTCAACATTCTGAAGGATCCTTAAGGGGGAAGGTATATCCTTCCTCTTCCTCCATCCTCCAGGCTGGAATGCAGTCCTGAAGGCTGGAGCAGGAGCAGCCTTCTTAGACTCTGAGAATGGAGGTGAAGCATAGTGGAGTGTCAGGGGGTGAGGAGGCACCAGGGCAAACCTCGCATGCTCTGGGAAGCCCACATGGACTCAGGAGAGAAAGAAGAATAGCTTCTGTTTCGTTTAAGACACAATTATTTTGGGTTTTTTGTTGCATGGAGAAGGCTATGCATGTTGTGGGCTATGGAGAGCTCATTCCCTGCTTTAGATCCTACCCCTACTTATGGAATTTGGGAAGAGCCAGTTTAAAAAGGCCACATTTTCAGCTTTTTAAAGAAAAGCCAAAAATAAAAAATTTGTACATAGAATCCCCTGATTTTTAAGCTTGTCAGTGATTTCATGAAAAACTTTTTAATTTAAAAAAAAATTCAGTGTTGGTCAAACGGAACTTGCTGACCGGTGGGCTTTGGGCTGTGAGTCCCTAGTTTGTAGGAAAGACTCAGGAGAAAGTCAAGGAGCTGGGAGGCGGAGCTGGGCCTCAGGTGGATCCTGCCAAGGAAGAGTCCAGGCGGTGCCACCTGCCGGGCGGGGACCCACTCCTAGCCCCGCTGGGCTTGGCTACTGAACTGGCTTGTTTGATTCTCACCAAGGCCAGAACAGGAACACACACCCGTATCAGAGGAGACGAGGCCACAGGAGTGAGCAGGCCTTAGCAGGTGGGTACGTTTTAATGGACACATCACTTCTAACCAAAGCTCCACCATCTGTTCCTCCTGCTAATTACCAGCGCAAGGAGGAGAGGCACCCCTGGTGGTACTGGGGTGTTCACACCCCCTATGAGTTTGGGAGGGCGGGCCAGGCTCTGTCATGGACACAGAAATGTCACCAAATGGTCACACTGGCCCAGGAAAATGCCAACAGCCTGGTTAGGGGAGGGCGAACCATCTAGAATCACTGCCTGGCTCGGAAGAAGCTCCTTGTGTCACAGGTCACTTTTCCTCGCGTGTTCTCTGGCCCCGCCATGGAGCCCGTGTACATACTGTGAGATGCCAGCGAGGCCAGTGCTGAGAGCGTGGCCTTGGACCTGGCCTTGAACCCTGAGTCCTCCACTGCTGGCTCTCACTGTCCGCACAAGTCGCAGGAGCAAGTCAAGGTCGTATCTGGGAGGGAGTGGCATCCCCGGACTTTGCGGCCAGGCGCTAGATGAGACACTGGCCTATGTGATGGCAGGGCGGGGCTTGAGTCCCACATAGTAGGAGGTTCACTCTGGGCAGTGTTCAAGGTCAGAGGGTCTGGGTGGGGCACTGGGCAGGCTTAGGGCCCTCTGAGTCTCTGAGTGAGGGGCAGGAGGGGATGGGCAGCTGTGGTTTCTGGAAGATACTGGGGGGGTCATCTCCACCCATGGCAGGAGAGACCTCCATTTCCTGATGCTCAGCTCGGGAACTCACTCACTGTGGACCTGGCAGTGGCCATGTCCAGGCTGGGAAGGAGGGGCAGGTGTCAGCTCTGCCCTGACGGGGCCCCGGGACCGCAGGGCCCTCTGCCCCCACTGTTCTGCATCACTGCCTGGCAGAGCCCGGCCTGGTGAGCGCACAGGCCAAGGACCCTAGTTGACCTCTGTCATACCTGTCTCGAGCTGACTCAGTCTTGGTTTCTCATCAGGGCTCTGCCTTCCAGAAAGTAAACCCCAGAGGTCAGAGGGAATCCTGGCACAGGAGCAGGTCAGGCTTTTGTGCTTTCAATCTACAAGTTCTCAGTGAGTTTTCTCTGCCAGGCACTATGCTGGGGGCTTCCACGTAGGATCTCATTAAATCTTCAGTGCACCCTTTCCTTTGTCTGTACCTACACCATCCATCCATCCACTTATTCACCCACTGTCCATCTGTCCAGCCCCACATCTACCCACGCACCCACCCACCCATCATCCATCCACCCATCCACCAACCATCTATCATCCACCCAATTATCCATCCATCATGCACTCACCCATCTATTCATCTGTCCACCATCCATCCATAATCATCCATCCACCCACCCACCCACCATCCATCCATCCATCCAACAGTCCTACATTGAGTATCTACAATGTGCTACTTCAATTACTAGAAAGACAACAGTGAACAAGACAGGTGGGATCCCTGTCCTCATGGAGATTACTTTCTAGGGATGTAACTAATTAAAGAGGGCTCCAGGCAGAGGCAATGAGATGTACAAAACCCACGGGAGGGTGCAGAAGTGAAGTCAGGTGCCTGTGCCCATGGGCCAGAGGGGGGAGCTGGCAAGAGGAGCAGGGGAGGCAGGCAGGGCCACTGCTGAAGAAACTTGGGGGGGTGTCTGAGGGTAGAAGCACCGCATGGCTTGTCTGTACTTTAGCTGTTGAATCAGGACGGGGGGCGAGGTGGGGCCAGCCTGGGCAGAATAGTGAGAAGCTGCCACAGTGGGTCCGACGGGAAGGGCGGTGGCTTAGGGTGGCCGGGAACGGAGACAATGAGCTACCTTGGACTTGGTGCGGGGGTCTCAGGGCCAGGACACAGTGACTGACACGGGGAGTGAAGGGGGAGAGGTGGCCAGATCATCCCCCAGTTTCCAGTGTGGGCAGCTGGCAGTGGGGGTCCTGCACTGGAACGGGCAGCAAAGGGGGGGCGGCGTGCATTCTCTTTAAGGTTCAGTTTGCCTGAGGGTCCCCCAGGGGGATGCTGCGCTGGCACGTGGGTCTGGAGGGCAGCCCGGGCTGCAGATAAAGCCCCTGGTGTGGGCATCACAGCCCCTTGCTACATGTGACAAGGTCCCTGAGGGGACGCGTGTGCCCAGGCGCCGACTTCACCTGTGGCTGGGCATCAGGGCTGGCATCAGAGTTTCCCTCTTTCCTTCCTTCCAGAAGGGCCAGCTCATGTCTACCTCTGGACAGCTCTCGGTGGACAGTGGCATCCGTCCATAGGACAGTGGCATCCGTCCACCGTGTGTGCCCCCACCCCTCACACGGTGCGCCCACGCTCCCTCCCTTCTCTCCCGCTACAGATCTGGGGGCGGGGGGAAGGGTGGGCTTTTGTCTCCACCTGGAATGTCTCCTTCCTGCTTCTCTGGTGGATAAAACTTTCCAAACTCTCACCTTCTCACACCTCTACCAGCCAGGGACATTCCTGGGGACTCCGAGGGCCCCACCAGATAGTGAGTGCCCCCCATATTCAAGAATCGTGTCTCCTCACAGCAGAGGGGCAAGTGTGCTGAGAGCTAGGCTAGCACAGCGGACCAGCCATGCTGTGTGGCCTCAGGAAAGTCACCTCCCATCTCTGATCTGCAGCTTGGGGACTTGCAGGGCTAGCCCTGGCAGGCTTCCCATAGGATGAAAGGAACTCAAGGTAGAAAGGCCAGGGCTGAGGGCCGTTAGACATGGAACAAACCCCAGTGGTCATCACTATTAATTAGGCGTGAATCATCTGGATAGCTAGAGATGCCCTCACTAGCCTTGGGGGTGGGGGTGTTGAGTCAAATCCCCGAAGGTGGAGCCCTGGGGAGAGACAGCAGCCTGGCCAGGCTGGGGGATGAGGGTTGAGGTTGAAACAGACGAGATGTTTTCTTTGTTAAAAAAAAAAAAAATCGCTGAGCTATGTTCACGAGGAAGGCGGATGCCTGAGAAAAGGTTTATCAAGGTGGTTTTCGGTTCCACTGTAATTTAAAATAAATAAAGTCAATTTAATGTTTATGGAGTGAGTTATGCCTTATTAGGGACACGGTGAGCTGAGGAGACTTGGCCAAGGCGAAATTCGAGAACTTGGCCCGGCCGCAGCAGCAATTACAGCAACGCCTTAGTGCGCAGCCCTGCCTGATGGCGTTTTCATCCTGACTAATTTATTCGTTTATTAGCTTTATGGTGAATATAGAAAGCTCAGCCACAACATGGGCTAATTTGATCAGAGCCCAATTTTCAGGTCTCCCCGAGATGGCCGTCCTAAGGGAAGAGACCTCGGCTTTGGGAAACTGTTGCCAAGTTTTTCAGCGAAACTCAGGGCAGAGCTCCAGGACCCCGCGTCCGGGCGCCGCGAATCAGAAAGGCAGCGGGGGGCAGCGGGCAGTGCCGGACTGTGGCTGCGAGTCCAGCTCCCCTGCTTCCCACTACGCGCCTCGAGCACGCACCTGCCCGGGCCTCGGCTCTCTCACCTGGAAGACGGGAGCAAGGACAGAGCCTGCTCAGGTGGGAACCGGGGCCAGAGAACTGTCCACTGCTGTCTCCCTGGGGCCCAGCACGGGGTCTGCGCATCACAGGTGCCTAGTAGATGCTGAGTGAACATGACGAAGGCCAGTGTCCACTCAGGAGCTTAGCATGTGATAGCCACCGAGCTCCATCCCATGGACGTTGTGCCAGTTCTAAGAGTTTTACCAGCTCATTTTATCTCACCTGCCCTTGGTGAGGCAGGTACTGTTATCATCATCACTATCTGTCGCGCGCTTGCCCAGCAAGGACGACACGGGGCAGCAATCTTTCAGCAAACCTGCAGCTTTATTCTTCTATTCTTCTTCTCCTCCT